>JBBYHO010000001.1:1590723-1605240 GCA_038382025.1 Adansonia gregorii | reverse complement strand
ATATATGTCCTTTTGTTAGTATAATTAAAATTAGTAAAAACGAAGGAAATGGGTCTTATCAAATATTGTTACATTAAATGGTGAGAAAGAAAAAAAAAAATTATAATATATTTTTTAAATAATAATCTTCTTTTTATAAACTAATATATAATACAACACTAAACTTTTGTTTTAGCAGAAATATCAAATCAAATGGTAAAACAATAATTTTTAATCGTAAAAAATATTAAAAAATATGCTTGTTATGAATGATAGACAAAAGTCTAATAAGAAAATTGTAAAACAAAAAATTGTTATATAAAATATAAAAAAGTTATAATAAACCTTTCACATATTAAAAAAATTTTAATTTTCCTTTCCTTTCCATGCTCACCAATTTAAATGTTAAAAGAAGTGAGTATTTCAAGAAAAAAAAAAGTGATGCACACTTTCATGACATCCCTTTATTTTATTTAAAATTTTGCCGAGCATTAACTCGGTGAATCAATTCCTTAAAGATTACAAATTTAAAATGACTTAAGCACGATTAAAAAAATTTAAAAATATGTTTTTGTGCCAACACTGTTATTATTATCTATCTTTTAAATGTAAATTTTTTTAATAACAATTGTTATAAAAACACTTTTAAAATTATTATATTAAATAATATATTTCTTTAATTTATTAAAACTCATGGAATTAAGTATCAACTTTTATATTTAAGAAAAAAATATTTTTAACTAAAAATTTAAATAATCCAAAAGTTTTTTAAAGAACCTTCGTTTACAAAACTGGTTCTATATTAAAGGGGTGCTTAATTTGGAAAAATAATAAGCCAATAAAACCCCAAATATCTTGAAAATTTGTAAAACCACCCTGAAATTAAGTAGATTATAAATCCCAACGAAACCTACGGTTACCAAACTAATGGCATTGAAAGCATATAGATGTGCATAAGAAAATCTAGCTCACTTTTTTTCTTTGACTCGATATAAAAATATAATATGCGCATAATAAATTTAATAAATAAAAATATATAATAAATATAATTTATCATAAAATATATTTAAATTTAAGTAATATAATTAATATAATATTTAAAATTTTAATATATTTAATAAATTATATTATATTTATATATTTATATAATTAATAAAAAAATTAAAATAGGATACGATAAAATTTAACAAAAGTCAATAGAGTATGCTGGCATTAGTACATATTTATTGCATCAAGTATTAATCTTTGAGAATGAAACTTGACAATTTTTTGACTCACGCCACTGTAGCATTTGAAAAGTAGGATAGCAAACGGTCATATTTTTTATTTCCATTTAAGCTTGTTAGAGAATTAAATGCATGACTGTCGATATAGGGTGTCAGATAATGTTATTTATAAATTTATAAAACTAAAATCAGTTTTATATATATATAGACGTTGTACAAATTAATACAAATATCGAACTTCTACTTAGGTCAAAGTTAGACATTTTTAGCTGCAAGCAATTAAGGTATTCACAAAATGTATGTAGGGTTATCTTTCATGTAGTTATGATCGTGTTTCGAAGATAAAATTTGTCGAGATTTTTCATTTTGATGTTTGATCGAAAGATTTGCAAGATGGAAATAATTAAAAAAACATTTTTTTATTAATTTTTTATTAGTAATCAATTTGATTATTGGAATGCATTCTAAAATTTAAATCGTGATATATCCTAATTATTTTTATCTTAATAAAATTTTCGATTGAATATCACTGTAAACAATCGTTATAAAATTTCATTTTTATGAACGTGTGCTAAAATTTATTATGAAAAATTTAATTTAGTTGTCTCCTAATTTTATGTGCAAATGGTTACTATAATTTTTTTTATTATTTTATTATGGGAATTTAAAAAAAAAAAAACAAAAAAAAATAAAGATGAGAGGCTAAAAATTTGTTTGCAAATTTAGTGGGTTTGGGGAACTTTCATTAATGCACTGTGGGACTGCTGTTTTAAGTTAAATGATTGTATTGAAATAAGCAGTTTTGAGAAGGCTTTTGCATTAAGCTTTGGGGAATATTTAGAAAACTGAATTTGGAGGGGGGAAAAAGAAAGAAAAGAAAAGTTGAAAAACCCAAAGTTTAAACGATGAGAAACAAAAGTAATTAATAAAAATAAATGGATTTGTGGCTGGCAATGGCATGTATGTGGGGATGAAAATCATGTGTTAGTGTAACTCTTTATCACGTGCTTTCCAGAGAAGAGATTGGGACCTGAGGCAGCTGAGAGAGACAAGTTCATTTGTTTCATCTTCTCCATTTTTATACAATATTGGTCGATTTTATGTATAATTATGAAAAACAGAAGGAAATTTAATTAATTCCAACTTGAAATAAGAGCTAGTGTTAGCTATAATTACCCCCCTCAATGTTCAACTCTTCTCCCCTCCAAATTAATCTCCTATAAAACAATGAATCGCATGCATACAATATTTATATTAAAAGTGTTTATGAGCTGAATTAGACTAAGTCAAATTTGAATAGTAATTGTCTATAGTTTGGTTCAGTTCATTGAGCTCAAAAAATTTATTTTACAATTTTAAAATATTAAAAATTTATTTTTATCAATATTTATATATTTCATAAATACAATTAAATTAATTTTTTATTAAATAGTAATTAGAGACATACTAATTCAAATTCAAAATATCACATTTTAAGTTCGAATCAATTTAAATAAAATTTATCTAATTGAATGAATAACCTAATAAATCTACTGATTATGTTTTGCTAAATGTGGAAGAGACATTGATACACACACACACATTAGTTTGGAAGTTCTTTTAATTAAGGGTATAATTCGATTAAAACTATAATCAAATTATAATTCATTTAATTAATCAAATTTTCATTTTCTATTTTTATTAACTGAACTGAATTAATTATTCAAAAAAATTTTAATTAACCAAAATATTTTGATTAAGTGAGTTGATTAATTGCACGAACTGAACGTTGATTATTCTCATTTTAAATTTACATAAAATTCTTAGTTTTTTATAATTAATAATCCAACAAATATTCGAATGCAAAATAAAAATTAAAAAAATACATATGTAAAAAAAAAGTCTAACAAAAAATTAAAAATATGTTTTACATTATTTCATATAATTTGATTAATTCAGTTATTTTTTATTAACAAATTGAATTAATCTATAATCAAAATTTTTTAAAATTTTTATTGATAACTGACCGAATAACCTAAGTAATTTTAGTTTCAATCAGTTAATTCGGTTTTTGACATAATACTGCATATCCTAATTTTAATTATTTGTTTCAAAATCGTTAAGGTTTAGGGTTTTAAGACACCTAAAACACATCCTTGTTGGACCATGATAATGAGGCAATTTCATGAAGACAAAAGCAAGTATGGGGGGCACATGACGTGATATTGTATGTGCAATGTTGTATATACATTTATGCATAATTAATAAAGGGGACCATAGTCTTATTGGTGGTCCATTCCCCAAAACTTATCCATACAAAATCTCAAATTCAAATAGTAATTTTCTTCTTTTTTTTACCCCGTTAGTTGAAATCATAAATTTTTGGTGGATTTTTTTACTAAATATGGATATATAATTTAGTCGAGTTGGAGTTTGATTTGATTTGAAATTTGAAACTCAACTTAAATTTTATTTTTAAAATTTGAATTTGATTCGAAATAAAAAATCAAATTACTCAATTTCACTCAATTAAGCTCATTTACGTAATAAAAAATAACTCAATTCTTATATTCGACTTCAAACTTAGTTATTTGTGCTTAATTAGACTCGTAAGCTATTTGAATTAAGCATTAAGATATTTATATTCGATTCGCTCAATAACTTAACTCAATACTGATTAAATCAAATTCAAATTTTTTATAAATTAAACCCGAATAACTTAAGTACAGATATTTTGTTTACATCTTAGTTTAGTTAAGGGGCCGTGGAGGAGGAATCTAACCAAGTAAAAATTAAAAGGGGATGGGATACCCCACTCCTCCATGCATCACTCAGAATTCTTGTGGCTTGCGGCACTGCTTAACTACTTCTTTTTTGTTGCTTCTGCTCTCAACAATCCCTTCTTATTTTACCCCTGGTTTTTGAGCATCAAAGGAGATCGCTAGTTTCTAACCATAAAACCCCCATACTAGTTTTGAAATTAATTCTAAATAATAACTATGGTTGTCAAGCAACAAAAAATAGGATATAAAGTGTTTATTGGTTAGACCAAATCAAGCCTAAACAGCAAAAAAAAAAAAAAAAAAAAAAAAAAGCTATCACTCAAATTTGTCTTGGGCTTGACCCAACCAAATTCAAAAACTCTTCTCACTGTTCAAAATTTATTAAAATATTTTTTATATTAAATATATTTATAATTTAATTTTAATTTTAATAAAAATATTTTATTATTTAAACAGTAATTTGAAGTCGATTATAAATTAAAAAATTTCTATCTAGATTGAACCGGATAGATAGCTCAGCTTAAAAGGTATTAAGGTAACCCAACAAAGTAAGAATAACAGCCTCAAAAACCAGATAAAGAACCAATCCCTTCGAAGAAGAGGCAAAACTACCAAATAAAGCCCAGAATAGTTAAAATTAATACCCAAAAATAGTGCCTAAACTTAGCTAGAGTCTAAAACAAATTCAAGCAATACAATAAAATTGCACCCCTCACTTTCCTTCGGTTTCATTGATAATTTTGTCGCATACAAAAGATGTTGATGTACCATTTCATTTTCATAAGGTTGTTTGTTAAGGGAACAAGTACATGTGCCGGTCATAGTCTGCTTAATCTATGTATATTTTAGCTAAATGACAAAAGGAAGAGCATATAACTATATGTTACTCTAATATTTCATTTTCTCTTAGATACTCATTTTCGACCCTCAAGTCTAACATATATTAGAACATAAATATAGAATTATGATCTTCAAAATATATAAAAAATTTTAAAAAAAATTGAACATGTTTATGTTGGATACATAACCGTATTTAACATTTATCTCCGAATCTTAATAACATAAATATAATCAAATATTTAAATTGCAATACTCTCTAATAACAATCAAATCAGTTCCAATTCACGTTTAGGATTTTAACGTAATGGAAGCCAATGATAGAGTAGGACAATACTGTTAAGATCAATTGGACCCAAGAGTTCCATTATTTTTTTGGTAGATTCCTTTGTTGTTGCAAGTAGCCAAAATTATAAATCAAGATCAAAGGCAAGAATCAAGGGCCTTAAATATTCTTACCTCGGGTTCTGTTTTCAACTCGGATCACAAAAACTTTGGAGTTTGGACCATATGTCACCATCTTAGGGCACCCAAATTGCAAAGTAGTTTATCTCCGATGAAAATACTCCAATCCAGTGCTCATTTCTGGGTGTTCCTTCTTCATATCAAAGTACATAATTAACCAAAAACTGCCAGCAATATTGTGAGATATCCATGTTCTACAAATTGGGCAGTTAGAGACAGCCTAGTAAAGTCCAATATATACTTTCAAAATATCTAATTCCAAACTTGTAAATTGTGTGTGTACCAGGATTCAAATAACATACCGAGCACACGATCATAAGAATCATTGGTAATTAGCTTTTCAGCCCTGAAGAAATCCAGCAATTTCTATCCAAAGGCTCAAATAGGAATTAGGTGAAACAAAAAATTGCAAGTATTCTTTGGGGCTCATTTTTGTATCTTTCAATGATGAATTGGCACAAAGGGAATACATAAACCGACATTTTAATGCATCATTCCACTCACCAGACATACACACGTATACATATTAGCTCTGTAATAATGATATAAATATTAGGAACCAAAGTGAATGTAGTAATGGGATTACTAGTTATGTTCAAATCAATCCTGCAAGACAACCACAAACATAGGAAATTGTCAGTGAAGGGCCTGAGAGGACAACCGTGCACAAATCGACAGACATATTCAGCTCTACCGAATGCATAGTATTATCAAAGTTTGTTACTGGGTGAGTATAGATATCAACACAGATACATTGCTCATGAAGAAACTCCCATCGTCAGGAAAAAAGAAAAAAAAAACCAATAAAGAAAGAGTACACTTCAATCGAACAAGAGAGGCGAAATCATTCTTACATTTTTCAAGTTGACATGCATAACAGATGGATAAAAGCAAACAATTCACGGATCAATGATTAAAATATGGATACAACCTTTAAAAACAAAAATGAACGTTGCTTAAAGGCCGCAGGCTGAAGACTACCAGATCTGCTTTACAGCTAAACTGTTTTCAGCGATTGCCTGGCCAGTTTTTGTTATAAATAATTAAAGCAAAAATATTGCAACAATGTTGCTTAGATTTTTTTTTTAATTTTCCCCAAAGCATCCATCTGTGATATGTGTCCAACCAATGCGGATATGAAAATCCAGTCCTCAAAATATATGAAAATACTTAGAAAAAATTAATTATACCTGTGTGGATACATACACGTATGGGAAACTTAACAATTTATTAACAGGTTTGCGGCGCTTGACTGAACACACTCAGAAAACAAACTTCCTATATACTTTTGCAATCCAGATTCCTCCTTGCTCCACTCTGTCTCTCCTTTTTTTCTTTTTCTTCTGTCAAATTGTAGCACTTAAAACTTAGCTAAGATCTAACATTATCCCATTCTATATAATTTTCTAGCACGAGTAATGAGTCAATGCATAAAGACAGAATGATGATACCCATTAGAATTTCCAAATCGTTGTCATCATTATCTTTTCCACCTTTGGCCGTAGATCCTTCAAAAGCCGAAGTCAGATAAGAAAATCATTCATTTATAAAACATATTCTTGCAAACAATATTAACAATGAAAACATGTTATAGTAGAAGATAATAAATAATGCGAGGAAATAAGCACCCATCCCCACTCAATGATCGCCCCTATCAGAAAAGCAAGAAACTTGATATCCTCAAACATTTAACATTCGTTGCAAATTTCTTTGAATCACTCCTTAGATAGGGAGTCAATGCAATGGGGCATTCAAATAAAGGACACCATCCATTCCATTGTTTTCTTAATCTTACTCAGCACACGATCCTTAATAGAGCTGATATGAGCTAACATGGTGGGAAAAGGCTTTTTGTCATTGTTGTCGCTGAGCCATTTCCTCATTTTGCTGAATACAACATCATACCATTCATCTATCCCTCTAAATCTCAGTTAAACAAAGACTATTCCCATATGTAATCTGCAAATAGTATTTGCAGTGTTTTGAACATCTAATCTTGACCCAGAGTTGAGGTTCTAACCATGCATGTTAATTACTGGATACCAGATGGGCTAGACCCTGGATCTTCTAGCTAAACTTCACAGCCCCGAGTTGCTTTGGAAGTACATCATTTGACTTTAACCTCAGTACAGAACATTTAACTAACAAGAAGTTCTATATTTTTTTTTTTCGTTTCTTTTGCTCTGTAGCATGACTTGAAACATCACAAACCAAACTTTCATAAGTGATGAGCTTTTGCATAAGCAAGTATAAAACCAAATATATTCTTCAAGATAAGCTGTAAAATTTTTAATTCTCAGCAATCGAATTCAAAATGTTTTAGGACTAACAACAGAAGGAAAGTCAAATGTAACTACGTTGCTACCTCCTATTTTCGAATTGTCAATTTTTCACACCTTATTATAAAACATCTCAATCTCGTATGGAACTAAAGATATATAACAAACTGTCAGGATCAAGATCAAGACAGTTCTATTCATTGAATTGATGAAAGATGCACGTTGTAACTATTAGTTGTTGGCTTATGGCAATGTTCAGTGCACCAATTTTCTGCTGCAAGTGAGAAAGTGAAATTGCAATTGCATATATGAACTAGATTAAACAAAATATCTTGATAGTTGGGGTTTTAGCAATAATAACTACTAAGATCTTAACCAACCAAAAGTAGCAAACAACACAAGACTGACCCTGAAGGTGCAAGTCTGAACATGAATAGTTTTATAGCAGTACGGGAAACAAATGTTAACTGGGGTATGAGCACTTGAAGAACACTACAACCTTTACTAATTAAGACATATGGATTGAGATCCCTAATGGTTAGCACTGTCCTCCATGTTTGCGATTTTTTATGATTCTTCTTCGATTGGTATGCTCTTAACTTACCTTCTTGGCTCTAGTTTTATCTTTATTCATGCCATCGCTCTCCACAGGAAAAGAACCTAAAGCAGTTATGAATCCCTTTCCTAGTATTCTTAGGTGACTAACATCAAGATGGTCTAGGGCACAAATTTGTTTCAGTCCACTTGACTCTATCAATCTCTTTTTGCAGGTATTCTTAATCTATGTTGCATGGATTCAGGTTCAGGTGTCCAACAAGTATATATATCCAGAAGTCGGACTCGTCATTGGTTTAAAATTTTGGAGATGCAGAGTTAGCTAAACAGTGTCCGGAAATAGGATAAGGTACAAGGATACATTATCTAAAAATTCCAAAAAATATATTAGTATAATATATTGTGAAAATAATTTTTTTATCTATTTTCTTTTCCATAAATTATTGATTTTTTTTAAAAAAAATTAAATTCAATGATTTTATAATTAATGTTAATTTTAAATATTAAGTATTTTTATTTTGATAATATTAAATTTTAAAATTTTATATGATTAAATACAAGCCCAAAAAATTTTTTAAAAAAAATCAATTTCCATTTTCCTCTTTCCTTTCTTTCCTTAATCAGCGGGGCCCCACTCTCTCTTTTTCCTCTGCCTTTCTTCTTCAGCCGCCCTAAATAAAGCCAGAATCACGCTGTAGACCGCCGCCAGTCGCCGCCATTAACCATCGTCGGATCTCCATCATATCTCACGATAGATTCTTCTTTTTCTTTTCTTCCCGTTTCTTCGACTGGACTCGTGAAAAAACCTTCAAAAACTTTAATCTAAAAGCAAACTTTGCGGAAACAACTATGTGAACCGCCACTCCGAAGCCGTTAGCCACCATCTCACAGCTCAAAAGGCGAGTCCGAATGCGCAGAGGCAAGTCGGACACATATTCCGTGTCGGAACCCGTGTAGTGTCGACACGGGTACGGCACCCCAAAGTGCGGAGTCCATGTAACGGGGTTCTTAATATGCAATCACCCTGTAGATCACCCAACAATCTACAAAAAGGACAGCTGTTTCCTTCTTAAGATTGCTATTTTATAGGACAACAAGCTCGAAGCACTGCCAAGTTCTTATCCTGATTACTATGAAGGAAATCAAGTTAACCGGGGTAATAATCAGGAAACTATAAGTTGATAACTACTTCTGTCTATAGAAAATATAGCAAGCGCTACCAAGTTCTCATCCTGATTACTAGGAAGAAAATGAAGTTAACCAAAGTAAATATTCAGGAATCAACAAGTTGATAACTGCATCAGTCACTTGAAACAAATATTGCCACGAATTCAAAAGCCAAGGGAAACAAATTCTCTTGGAAGATGCCTAAAAAAGGAAAGAAGAGATTGGCTATATTCTAACCCCAAAAATTGCATCCTTGAACCAATAACAATCTTCTGGCTAACCTAGCCTCCTCTGTTACTTAGCAACAGTTAAAAATTGCAGCTTTAGTGTTGAACAAACAGTTTTAGAATCAAAAGAATGACACCAGAAGTTTGCTGTTCTCTTCAGATACCAACAAACATCTCTTGATCCTTCCCAAATCCCAATATGTTCAACGAAAAAGAGTGAATGACAGTCAGTTCAGGTTTTTTTTAATTAAATCATCAGAAATCACTCTTAATTTCCCAAATTCAGCATCAACCTTCCTAAGCAGTCTATGGTATTTTGATCAAACTGTGAAAGCTAAAATTTCATGCCATTCTTATCAGAATTCCGTTTTCAAACACTACAAAGTGCAAGGCTTCATTTCCAAACGAACTGGGAAAAATTTCAACATTCAGAGACAAAATTCACTTTCACATTCATCCCAAGGAATAAACTAAAACGTCTTTGAACCACGATGAAAAATGTAATGTTAAAGCCGTTTCCAAATTCCACTTCACCCAGTGCACAATATGAACCTCAAATTCAGTGCGATTTGAAGCCCCACATGGTCCGAATTTACCTTCCTGAACGGCCTAATCCTCTTGCCATTTCTTAATTCTTACCATCGAAATAACCATATAATCAAAATGTAAAACAAGAAATATAGATATGTGACAAGGGAAATATGAAATTGAAAGAATTAAATTTAAACTACTTTTCATATTGATAATTGATTAAAAACCCACAAAATGTGTCCAAATTTCTGACCACCTAAAAATACTTTTGCAAAGAATCTACAAATGCAATGAATTTCTTTCAAACAAGAAGAGATTAAAAGAAATTCATTAAAAATTCATGAAGATTCAACTCCAAAACCTGGGAGAACATTACTAGCATACTTCTTAATTCATGAAGATTTATTTCGAAAATAATGACTCTTCCCAATAGCGTGCTTCATCCCCAGTGCCTTGGACGCATGGTCGAGCCTTCCGCATGATCCAGCGCCGAAACTCAACAAGTGTTTGACGTCGTAGACCCTGTCTCCAAAGAACAAGCAAGCGTGATTCAAGAACTCGGTAAGTTGGTCAACTAATGACTCGCCTATTAAGCATATTCACAAGGTAACCGAAATCGTAAGCGTAGTGGAAAGTCAGGCATATAACGCCATCGTTTAACACGAGCTCCGAAAGACAGCATCAGTTCCCCGAACCGAACCGAATTGATCCCAAATTCCGGGCTCTTTTCAAAATTCAAATTTACGTCTCGATGACGGCGAAGCTCCACGGAATCGTGTGCCTGGGCATCATTCGCGACACCGAAGTCTTTGAAATTGAATTCCCGACTGAACTGATTCTCGGGGCCAAGATCCGGTAAATCTCCCTCACCATCCGATGAAGTGAGGCCAAACTGGATCAACTTTGAGATCGGCGTTTGCTTCCAGGTTTTTATGGCTTGCCGTAAAATTATTAAACACGGCTTCAAACGACGTGCTTCCCAATTATATCGATTCGAGGTGAAAAAATTTTGAATTTAATTTGGTAATTATTTAGTCGAATTTAAACAGGTTAAATTACAGGCGAACAGAATTCAAGTTGAGTTACGAGCAAACCAAATTCAGATATCTAAGTACTCAACATAAAGTGACTTCGACTTGTAAATTTAATCAAATTTTTTAATATATACTTTTATTATTTTAATTAGTCATGAAAATTTTCAGTCTAGATACAAATAATTTGATTTTTGACTTAAATCAGATACGGGTAACATTCAATATAGTTAATTTTTTCCTGGCGATATATTTGAACATCCTATTCTCATATTTATATCCGGATATTCATTGAACTCAAGAGTATTTAGTTAAGAAAGAAATAATCGAAGCAACAAAGGAAATAGCATAACACAAAAATAGCACAGCTGGAAATCTTTCCTGCAATAGTGTTGTTGTAGGTTCTTCTCCTATCTCTTTTGTTTGGTTCGGTAAGTAGAGTAAAATACATGAAAAATTCTATCCCAACGGGAAAAGAGAGAAAAAAAAGAAAAGAAAAGAAATGCATAAAACATAAAGCAAAATGTGTCGTGGATTCGGACTTCTCATTTGGAAGCAATGGCACACATAAAACAGATCAATGATGAAGCAAGCTGAATTGTTTGATCGTCACCACAAATTCCTGTTTTCCACCCCTTTTTCACCATGGGAGAGAAACAGATCCCCCCCCCCTTTGTTCTTTTTGGAACATAAATAGGAACAAATAGATTAAAAAAAAAGAAAAGAGGAAAAATTCTGAATTGCTACCAAAATCAAAGGGTATTTTTAATATTTGACACGCAGATAAATTCCCATTAATCAAACAGCATCCCTTCAACAGAGTTTGATAAAAGAAAGGATAAAGAAGATGAAGGCAAAGGAAGAGTAATCGTTTTTCCTAGTATTTCTTAACTTAAACAGGCTCAACAAGCATTACAAACTATATATTGCATACCAGAAATGCAATTAGATCCAGGATATATCTATTGAATCTTGAGAAAGCTAGAAGTAGGTACCCTCGGGAGGTTGGACCAGCTTTCGGTTGTGTGGGGCTGCCATTTCCTTCTTCAGCTGAGTCAGTATATCCTCCATGGTATACTCCCTCTGCCAATTTGCAAGAAGTCCAAACTTCTTTGGTTCCACCTGTCGCCATTGGATGCCATCAAATACTTGTTACTAGGTTTTCTGTAATCACACTAGTAAAAATATAAAAAATAAAGTTGCGCTAATCAGAGGGCCCTGGATAGTTGAATTACTTTCAAGAGTACGAGTATTTAAGTTCTTTCTCTATAGAGAAAGAAAGCAGGAGGGGGGGTGGGGCAGTATATGCAATAGAACATACCAGATTGCACCATTCTCTAACCAGAGAATTGTTAAAATAACCAATCAATAAAAGCAGCATAAGATGAACCAGCAGATACAGATATGAAATAAAATTATTACTATACCACTCCCGTTTCATGGTTAACACAAGTCATGTTGATCCTGGAATGAAACCGGACACTTGGTGGCTTGTCTGGATAATCTTTATCACAGAAGAGCTTCAGCTGATAGATTCGACCTTCATGTACAGTCTGACAACAGGAGAACCAAAAATCACCACAAAGAAAGAAACAGAATGCATGACAGAATGATCACTTTCAGAATCAAACAGCAGAACCCTTGTTCACTTCAAAAGCTAGGAGAGTTCGATAATCCCAAAGACAAGCACCAGGATACCACGGTGGTAACTATTTGTGAAAAGGATAATGTGCAACTATAAGATAGCAGGATAATGACAAATCAGCCCGATGTTTTGGGCCCCTTGGCTTAACAACCAATATCAAAAACAGTGAACAAGCTTTAAGTCTTATTTTTGTCAAAAGCCGGGTTTAATAATAAATGTTCATAAAATTCGTTAAAATAAATGATTTGTTAACTGAAAAAGATGCAATTACATTATGAGGACCAATAATGGTGCCAGTCCAAGAGCGCATGTAAATGTCATCTCCATCATCCATTCCATAGCTGACAGAACCATCGCCGATACCTTTTTCTCCACGCTCAAGCTCCTCCAGCAATCTGAAGTTCCGAGGCACTGCAAAAGGAATTTATAATACTCAATAATATTCACGATCTATAAGCTAATAACAAGTCCTAGCATTGGACTTTATGCCGAAGAACTCCGATCTAAACGTAGATTGGAAAAGGTAATTAATAATTTAATCTGAGTGTCATTCTTCCATTTTGATCATGTTAAATCAACTGACAATCCAATTGCCTAGTATAATCATATTAGAGCTGCCAAAGATTAATTAGTTGTCTCACTTAGATTCAATGATCATGGAATCACCACCTCCCAAAGCTTCTTGCATATCAGATTATATCAGGACAAGCTCGTACTAGTTTGAAGAATACCAGCAACAATCAATGATAATGACACTTAGGGTATACATATTTATGGCACTATAGTTTAGAAAATAAATTTAGCGCAAAGTTATCACTTCTCGACTTAAATTAACCTGCAGTCCTTAATTGTTTCTAAGCCATCAATGGATAATTAGAAATCATCCCAAGTCGCTGGTTATTACAATCTCCGATAGCCCTAGATGCAAACCTCTAGAAGTTTGAAAGTGCAGGTAGTATACAAGGGCAAAAGAGTGACATCCATAATGACAAGAATGACTTCTCTCTAATATACTTGTTTTTTCAAAGGACTCGCAAAAGGCATACGCACCGACAAATGAGTAATTACGAAACTATCAACATCTATGTAATCCTCCAATATGGTAATCGTTATTTGTAACCGTTTAAATAACGTACAGATTACAACTCTTACAAGCCTGAAATGGAAACACTTTTATACACCAAAAGAACTTAATGATGATTATATAGTGTACTTTTAAGAACAAAAATAGCAAGTACACACAAAAAAATGTGCATTTTCATAATCTTGATTTAAGATTTTAAAGTCAGACAACTACTAGAAGATAAATCATCAACATTCATATAAAATTTTCAGATAGCAGTATTTGCATAATCCCGAATTTGTTAATCTAAAGCTCCTCAGAAAAAATATAAATATAATTTTAACAAAATATTCAACATGAAACTACAACATCATAAAATAGCCATAACAACATACTTTAAATTGCTAAATAGTACTCAAGTTTGGCAATATATAGTTTACATCGAATATAACAGCAATGAAACCAAACCTGAAATAAATACAGAAATTTAGAGCTATCCAAAACTTCAAGTAAGTAATAAACCCATAGAACAAATAAAAATAGAGGGACGCCTTCAATTTCTGATCTTAATCCGTATAAATTAACCAAACCCATAAATAGTATCTGATTACATATGAAACAAACAATAAACCAACAAAATTTACGAAACCCATGAATGGAATCTACGAATGATTAATAAAAACGCAAAATCAAAACGGGCAAACAGAGGAGGCATAAAAATTTAAGGAGAATAGGAAAAGGGGATCGAAG
>JBBYHO010000001.1:1561405-1573920 GCA_038382025.1 Adansonia gregorii | reverse complement strand
TGTTGTAAGCAGTTGTAGTTCTTTCGCTTATACGTAGATAAATATTGTCTCCGTTAATTAGCTGCAAAATCTCCTATTATTAGCAAAGCAAAATCTTCTATAATTATCATCTACAATGACTCTTTCAAATCAAAACGCCTTATTTTTCTTTTTCTTTTTTTCTTTTTTTTAATTTTCTATTTCTGTTTGTTCTTCTTATGGATCAACTCACGACACAAACAAAACATGAACTTCCCTCTATAATCAAGAGAGAACTTTGCTGTACTCTCTCTTTTATCTTCATCTTAACCTCTTCTATTATTGTTTTGAGCCATGGAGGCTATTCTTTGCAACCACTCGGTTTTTTCCGTTTTCATCATTTCTTCCCTCCGGAACCAATGCCACCAACCCAACAAAGATCATCGTTAGGAGATTGTGATTATTCATATGGCAGATGGGTTGGGGACGAGAATTATCCAATTCAGTTGTACGGTGAAAACTGCCCGTTTCTTGACCCTGGTTTTCGGTGTTATAAGAATGGAAGAAAAGATATAGAGTTTCGGAAATGGAGATGGCAACCGGATGGCTGTGACCTTCCTAGGTTTTATGAAGTTTCTGTCGTAAAACTTAAAAAGAGGATTCTTGTTCTTGACAATTCTATCGTTTCCTTTTCCTCTTTCTTTCGCAATTCACATATTCATGTTGTAATGTTATTTTTCGTATCAATATCTTTAAGATTATCAATTCTACTTTCTTTCATGCATGATACTTTTAGGTAGATTTTTCATGAGCTCAAACTCCTGGTAATAAGATTACAGGAATTGTACTTTTATTCATTTCTGTTAGTGTTTAATCTTTCACGCCACCTATGTTACTCAAATCAAAAATTGAGTTCCAAATATTGATACGTATTCGATTCGGGTATATTCATTTTTTTGATATATTTAAAAGATCATACTTTCATATCTATGTTTTAATATGTGTCAGAAACAAATATTTATTAAAAAAAATGAATGTCATATATGAGTAGATATGTGATATGAGCATACTAAACTTTTTTTTTCATATATTTAAAAGATGATACCTTTATATCTATTCTTTCGTCCGAATATGTATCAAAAATATTTTTGTTTTTTAAAAAATAAAGAGTCCGAACAGCATTGCATACCACTTCTTGCTATGTGGCTCTGCCTATTCTGAAATCTCTTCGATTGTCAGAGTTTTTTTAATTTCATTCAAACTTGATCAGATTCAACGCCAGCGACTTTTTGGAAAGGAGTCGAAACGGACGGATAGTGTTTGCGGGTGACTCAATCGGAAGAAATCAATGGGAGTCCCTGATTTGCATGCTAGCTCAGGCAGTTCCCAACAAGTCCACAATTTTCGAAGAAAATGGGAGGCCCATAACGAAACATAAGGGATTTCTCTCCATGAAGTTCCAGGACTACAATCTCACCATTGAATACTACAGAGCACCTTTCCTAGTTATCATCAGTCGGCCACCAATAAATTCGCCAGATCAAGTCAAGCTAACAGTTAAGGTCGACGAGTTGCATTGGCATTCTGGACGGTGGACGGGAGCCAATGTTATAGTTTTCAATACAGGGCATTGGTGGAATAAGGAGAAAACAGTTAAGATGTATGGGTTCTTTGCCACCTTTCTTTTCTCTCTCCATGGCCGCCATTTCTTGGTGCTGTTGCTTGCTAAGTCTGGCATTGTAATAACATTTTCGTTGGGTTTGCAGGGGCTGCTATTTTCAGGAAGGAGGCAAAGTGAACATGACAATGAATGTAATTGAAGGCTTTCGAAGGTCACTGCAAACACTTAAGTCATGGACAACCAAGCATTTAAAACCTGATAGGAGCCATGTTTTTCTTCGCAGCTATTCACCAGTTCATTACATGTAAGTTGAACGGTTAATTTTAGACATGATACAATTATAAAATACGAATACGATACAAAAGAAATATGTAGAATAAAATCAATGTGCCGAGGGGTTACTTTCCAAGTAACAATGAGTATATTCAGTCTTATTTTTCATGGAAGGAATGATTGATGAGAGCATATTTTATGTGTGGAAATTGCAGGAATGGCACGTGGGATGATGGAGGCGTGTGTGATGCAGAAATAGAACTAGAAAAAAACTACAAAAAACTTAAAGCTGAGCCATGGAATAATAAATACCTTGCCGATGTAACCAAACAAATGACATATGGTGACTGGAAGGTCCGGTTGTTAAACATTACGTATCTGACGGAATTCAGGAAAGACGGTCACCCGTCAAGGTACCGTGAACCAGGCACTCCAGCTGATGCTCCACAAGACTGCAGCCATTGGTGCCTGCCTGGGGTACCAGACACATGGAATGAACTTCTCTATGCTCATCTACTGTCAATGGAATTTAGAACCAAGTGAATCCCCAGACTGGAAAAAGGCCAAAAGAAGAAACATTGACATGGTGATATGGCTCTCTCCAAGGACCTTCCAAATACATGAAAAAACTTAAAAAAAAAATTGAACATACTTGTGTCCAACACTCGCACTTTAAATCTTAGCGACAAAGATTCAGGCTAGTTCTTCCAAATTTTCTTCAGAGTCCACATTGCTGGTTTCGTTTTCCTCACTTCCTTAAGCTGTCTCAAGAGGTCTAACCTTTGCAGGTCCATATGTTGATGCTATCTGCCATGAAACAGATTGTTAGCCATTGAGAAATAAAGGTTCGACACTTGAAGCAAAAGCAAGAAATAAACAAGAAGGATGACACACAAGAGCTGGCACATATCTTTGTATGGCAGCCAAAATGGCTGCAGTGCATAATTTTATTCCGTCAGATAAGACTAGATAGATTGATGATAAATTGAATTGTAAATAAAAGATGCCTGGAAATATAGCAAACAAGCTGTTATTTTTTCTCTAGTCAATTAATCATCTACAGGTGATTGAGAATCTATTCCTTTCTAACTCTCTTTTAATCTAAGGCTCATTCAACGGTACTTACCTGATATACCCTACATGCTAGATGTTTATACTATGCTTCATTATTTTGGATTCTTAGACAAGGAAAAAGGAAATGTGTAAGTGTTAAAGATAAGTTACATACTGTATTATTCGGATTTGAGTATAAGATATGAGTATATTTAATTTTTTTAAATTGTTAGAGGGTTTTTGAAAAATATATCTCATATTCATATTCGAATATAAACAAGGATGTAAAACATAAATGCTTCAAACAAAATAAAAAGTATGACCAACTTAGGGTACATGAACAAAGACTTCCACTCCAAATAAATTTATAGGGAGAGAATTCTATCTGGACTCAATTTTTAATCCCCACCTTACGCGTTCAAATTGTTAGTAAAAGTTTTTCTCTTTTATTAACACCCAAGATGATGATCTAAACTGACGTTCCATGGTGGAATTTAATCCACTTTGTTATGAAGATAAGCATGAATCCAATGAAGCCACTCATTAGTCCCTCCTCTTGGTCTCGCTAGACACTGCATAATAGTGTTAAACAAATACTACAGATAATTACAAACCAAATTTCCCATTTCTTTGATATAGATTTATTCAGCTCTATTTTAACGTAGATTTGAATCTTGGGACATGTTAAAATAAACCACAAAAGGAAAAAAAAAAATATGAACTTTGCGATGAAATGGTAAAAGAAGAGATAAAAAGAGAAGCTTACATATAAAGAATGACGACCCGAGAGTTTCTCAGGCCCGAACCAAGCCGATATGCATTGATTCTCAGCTCCCAAGAAGCCATTTCCAATCACAACAACGCCGTTTTTTCCCCCCATAAATCCCACCTTCAAACATCTCAGCCGTGCTCCTCCGTCCTATGGGCAGTTCAGGAAGCGTGATGGGTCTCATGAGCCGCCTCTGAAATGATCCAAGTCACTTCGTACCCGAAAGATCCTTCCTTATTCTTTTCAAAGAAACGGCCAAAAAGACTAAAAAATGGAGTAACTTTGGCACCAGAGAGTTAAAAAATTTTTTGGCTTTTTGTCCGGAATTCGAAAGATTATTGAAAAGCTGGCAGCTTTAAGGCCCGAGCATAAAAGCCCATTTTAAAACTCTGTACCCAACCCAACTAATCCTATAAGTATCACTAGCTTTACTCCTCACTTTCGTATTTCCATTCCTCTGAAACTTAAATCATTCTGTAAAAAAACCCTTCTTTTTTTTCTTTGGAAGATGTGGGCAAGTTCAGAGGGAGGTCCCCCAGAGGTTACTCTAGAAACCTCCATGGGCTCTTTCACTGTTGAGGTAAACCGTAACTTTTTTTTTTTCTGAGCTTGTTTCAGTATATATTGGGTTCATAATCATTAGCTTAACCTCTATTATTATTATTATGTGTGTTTTTTACTGGTATTTTCAGCTATACTACAAGCATGCACCAAGAACCTGTAGGAACTTCATTGAACTTTCGAGGAGAGGTTATTATGACAATGTCAAATTCCATAGAATTATCAAGGTTTTTTTTTAAAATTTTTTCTCTCTTTCTTTTTTTCTGTAACTAGCTATTCTTAACCTGTAGTTGCTTGTTGTGATTTAGGATTTTATAGTTCAGGGTGGGGATCCAACTGGGACTGGAAAAGGTGGTGAATCTATTTATGGGTATGTTTTTTTTTTTTTTTCCTTCTTTGAACATGAGTTACTAAGAGCTTAATCTTTTTTTTTTTTCATAATTGATATTGGAGAATACCCATGATTTTTCTTTGTTATTTATTTAATGTGATAAAATCTTATGCTTTTCTTATGAATTTCAACCCTGGAAGTTACCTTGTAAATGTTTCATTAACATGGTTTAATATTGCTTTGGCAATCTGTTTCCTTAACTCTTTGGTAGTTTTGCTGGTCCTTCATTATAGAAAGAAGTGGAATTTCTACTTCTGATTTTAATGATTTTGTTTTTGTTATTGATTTCAGTCCCGTATTTGATGATGAGATAAGGTCTGAGTTAAAACATACTGGAGCTGGTATTTTGTCTATGGCTAATGCTGGTCCGAATACAAATGGAAGTCAGTTCTTCATTACTTTGTCACCAGCGCCGTCTTTAGATGGTAACGACATTATTCTTCATGTTTACATTAAGAACTCTGTCATTCTTTGTAGTTGGAATAATAGTTATTCAGTCAATCTCTGGAGGGAATTCTTGAAATTGGTGGATTTCATAAGACCTAGCTAGTGGCAATATTACTCTTTTTTTTTACTATTGGGATCCTTCTTGTTATCAGCTGCTTAATGTTATGATGTCTGATGTTAATTGCGTCTCCAACTGTAATGTAATGGTTTTTCCTGTAGTGTCCATGATACCTTTGTTTAGAAATCGCATGACCATTCGAAATTTATAAGTTTTATTAATGTGAAAGCTAAAAGCTATTAAGGTTCTAAGCTGAAAGTCACTATTACCAGATAATTTGTTTGTGAATTGAGTTCGACATATCAAGGTAAATTGGCCACCCAACTTATTGGAAGCAGAGCCTCGAATTGTTTTAGAAATTATTCAGGTAATGGTTAGACTTCTTTGGAAAATTGTAGATGAAGTGGGTTGGACTGGTGTTGATGCCAATTAGTCCAACCTATTTGGGGCAGACTGTGTTGCTCCGACTCTTCATTTTCTTGAAGTACTTGTATCTGACACCCATGTCTGACGCATACCCGGACATGAGCATTGGATATGACCCTCTAAGGCCCTCCAAATACATGGAAAAACTTAAAAAAAAAATTGAACACACCCCTGTTCAGCGCTTACACCAAGTCCGACTAACATAGGAGGCATATTATCAGCCTCAACTAATTCTGAGACTATTATTCTGCTTATGGTAAAATTTTTAGCACTTATTGAGAAAATCAAATGCAGTAGAAGTGAGCTGATGTTTTTAGGGGTTTCCCATTTTCTTGGATTTGCTTTGGATCAATATCCATTTGACCTTGAAGGCCAAAGCGGTTACACAAATTGAGACAATAAAAACAATTTGCATCTGCTTAATGATATTTTACTTTTCTGCATCCTTCCTTCTCGTAATGGGTTGTGTCACGTAAGAAACATAAATCGGTGTGTTTCGTTTACAACTTATGAGAACTATGAGCCCAATTCTTTCCCTTATGCTGTGTTTCTTGTATTTGCACAACTTAATCTCATTTTTTTTCCTCCTTTCGCTAATGATCTCATGGAGTTTCCTAATGCGTAATGCTTTGACCGACAATTCTATCTAACAGGTAAACACACAATATTTGGAAGAGTGTGTAGGGGAATGGAAATTATCAAGAGGCTCGGTAGTGTCCAAACTGACAACAGTGACAGGTAAGATCTCTCTGCTCATATTTATTTTTATTTTTATTTTTTACTTTTATTTATTGCCTCAATTTAGAACAAATAGGATTGTTATCCCTGTGTGACGATTTTGAAACTTCATAAAATTTTCTTTCCAAGTTATTGGGAAAGGAAATATATAACTCGGTTTTCTCAACCATTTGAAGACATGATTTGGTAAAATGAGTTCAAAGAATAATTTGCAAATTTACTTGAATTATTAATAGCAGGTTATTGTGGAAAAAAAAAAGCCATTTTGACTATTACAAATTAACGTAATGAATGAATAATAATAATAAGAGTATGAGGAAATATAAAAGTTTAGTTTATAATGAAATCATTTCATGTTAACTAAGTTATAATCATGTTTAACTGAATCATTTTCTACTTATTCAATTAATGAAATAGTTTAATATAATCTTATCCATGTCAAGTCAACCCTAAAATGACGTGCCTAAAAATTTGATTACTAATTTACCCATTTAATGAACAAGTTGTGTTTGGATTGAGTGTTGCGAGAGGATGAACTAAAAGGGTCATCTGAGGTTGACCTAGCTCTTGTTAGTTATTGTCTATGTTGCTCAGATTTTTTATTTTTCTTGAATTACCTATGGTCCGTCCGACATATTTCAAGACAGGGATATTGATATGACCCTCCAACCTTCCTCCAAATATAATGTAAAAGCCTAAAAAAATATTGAGCATACCCATGTTGGATATGTACCTATATCCAACATTCACATCCAAGTTCGAGTAACATAGTTTATTATTTTTATGTTGCAATCACTTAGTTATTATACTCATATTGCAACACGGATTGTGTCCCGTAGCCAAGGCATTAGCTCAATCTCATTTGTCCAATTCTTATTTTCAAACCGTGCTACAGTTCAGACACTCTAAACTAATTACTAAACTTTATTATATTGGAAGTTGCATCTAAGCCCTTGAGCATTTAAGATTAATTCATGTTTTGCTGTTTTTTCCACTGTTAATTCAGGCCCATTCATGATGTGAAGATATTACGGACTTCTGTTAAAGACTAGCTTAGCAAGCACCAGAGCTGGCAAAAATGCAGATGTTAGTGCCAAGGAATGAATGCCGTTCTTTGTTCGCCGACGATTTTGGGACTGTACTGGATGATTCATAAATGTGTTATAACATTGTATTAGAGTTATGTTTATAACTGGCAAAAATGCAGATGTTAGTGCCAAGGAATGAATGCCGTTCTTTGTTCGCCGACTATTTTGGGACTGTACTGGATTATTCATAAATGTGTTATAACATTGTATTAGAGTTATGTTTATAACTGAACCGAGTAAAACAACGAATAAGGAACTTAGCGGCTTTTTCTTTGCAGTTTCTCGTCACATTGGTCTTATTCGTTTTCTTGTTATTAGAATGTCACTTCCTTAACTTTGGACTTCTGCCAGCAGCCTGTTATCATCTGTTGCCGCAGGGAGCTTGTGCAATTTAGGACATAATTTGAGACTTGAAGCTCGGTTCAAGTTTGATTAAGTTTCATTTTTAAAATTTAATTTAAAATTGATTTGAGATAAAAATGGTTTACTCGTTCAATGGATTTGTTTTTCTAGTTAAAAAAAAAAGGGCTTGACATTTCTCTATTAGGATATTTAAAAGTTACTCGTGTCAAATACTATTTAAAAAAATTTTAATGAAATTTATAAATTATTCGAGTCAAGTATTAAGATATTTAAATTTAATTCATTTGAATTGTTGGTTAATTAAGTTGAATTTAAGTATTTTTTTTTCATTGAATTAGAATAACTTACAAATGCGGGTGTCTTGTTTATACCTTATTACCTTATTTTGGATGCACGTATTCCAAGCTTACGACAGTTTTACTTCCCTTCAAAACTGCTATTAGGCTATTCTCCATGCATTACTCCCTCCCATTACGTAAATGCCTGATATATTACGAGGCTCACTTAAATGAAAAGAATTCGATAATCATTAGCTTAATTATGTCAGCAACTAACTCTACATTCAAATTCGAGGTCATCTCTTTGTCAAAGGAACGCAGAGGAAAACAAAATATTATGCTCCGTAGCTTAAATCAAACACCCAATAACCAAGAAAAAAAAAACGGTCGGCAACAACTACCAAAGCAAATTCGCTGTCTGCAGTGATGGCTATACCTTTTTGAGAAGGACAACTTCTGAGACTGCTGGATCATAAAAATTCATAAAGATTAGGTGGTTCTATTTCATCAATTTTTGAGACTTTACAGGATGACATTAATTATATGAAATTAATAATATAATGCCACCTTCTAGCAACCAACCAACACTATATGCCACTATCAAATTCAAAACCACTAAAACACAAGCCATGATAGAAGCAAAAACAATAACAAAACCCATCCTCATAATATACAAACCAGGGCTAAATTTCTACAGTTCCTTTCTAGCTCAGAGCGGGGAAAATTGCAGAAAGCAATTCGGTGTCTCTTATATCGGTAGCTCATAGCATCATCTCTTCTGAATCCGCTATTCTTCTCGAAGAAGATCGTATTTTACTGACATACTCTAGCATTCTTTCTCCCGAAAAAAATTGGAATACTATTTAAGGTAACATGGAGTTGCAACCATAGTTATCCACTAGCCACGATTCATGTTGATATGATCATAATAGTTGTATACCTTACAGGAGGATTGTCCCCCTAGGAGGGTAATGACTTGATTTCCGAGTTTAATGAACCAGCAAAGTGCTACATATGGGCTAAAAATCAAGATGTCAGCTCAGTTTGCCAGAATTTGTAGTCTGGTTCAACTGACTCCCATTCTCTTCACAGGTGGTGAGATTCAGCATAGGCAATGGAACCTCATTAAATCCATTAGACTCGACTGATCCAGTGGAGGTGTCTTTTGAGACTGTTATCCTTTCTGGTTCAGATGTTTTGAGAGTTGGCTCTTGGGGAAAACCTTGTTTTTGTAGCATTTCCATATACCGTAAAGATGGGACATCACCCTTACAGTACCCGCGCCACATGCTACGGTATGCTGCCTCCAAACCACTGACAAAGTTCTGTCCATCACAGACAGGTGACTTAGACATAAGGTCTCGAAGACTCGCTCTCAGGTTCTGGAGAGCAGTGACGTCTGAGGCCAGTTGCAGTGCCAACCAGACATATTCGTCTTCACTTTTGGCTACCAGATGACCTAACCCTGGATCGCAAATAACCAGATTGCTACATCATTTCGCATGACAATCACAAAAGAACAAAATAAAAACATCTGCAACCAACATTAAGATAAGTCCCGACTGGAATTTTAAATAATTTGAACTCTACGTACATCAGAGTCAAAAACTGGAAGGAAAAAAAAAATGAAAGGGCCAAAGGACATTATCAAAAGCCACACAAAAACAGATACTTAATAGAAATGAACAAGAAAAGTGAAGCTCCCTACCAACATTGCTGAGAAGACTGACACCAACATTATGAGCATGTACTGAACCAGCCATGGTAACACATGGCACTCCCATGTATAGAGATTCACATGTCGTCGTTGTTCCAGCATATGGAAAAGTGTCCAAACTACGCAAGATATGTTTAAAAAAAAAGTTAGAATGTATAAAAAGGATGCATAGAAAATAAAGGGATTAATGCCACAACAGGGGAAGTTAGATAAAGATGGAAAAAGAGAACTTTTTTTGCCAATAACACAGAATGCAATTAGATTTACCTGATGTCCATAAGAGAATAAGCTTGCATATGGTCATGATTAAGAAGAATTAGAGGGAGAAGATCAACACGGAGAGATTCTAAACCCAGCTGCTCCAGAGTCGTAAGAAATTTCTGCCTAACACTGTCACAACAAAATGGCTTGCATTTTACCACGAGACGGGAGTTTGGAACAGCACATAATATCCTTGCCCAAACTTGCAAAACCTTGGGTGTTATCTGAAAAAGGTTACAATTACAGGTTAATGATGAATGCCATAACCGATTAGAAACTTGTGTTCTTTAAATATAGGTTATAGTTACCAAATAGTACCTTTGCCAGATTATTAAAGCTACCAAATGTTATGAAGCCATTGGCAAGAGCAGGAGTTGGCAAAACAGGTCCAGCCTCTGGGGACGGAGTATAACAAAGGAAGCATTCTGGTAGTCGAACTAACTCCTCAACATGCCTGCCATACGTAGTTTTATGTTCAAAGTAAAAAACATTTTGTATATCTCATCGAACACAATAATTCTAACTGAAAAATGAGTCAGGTAAAGTAAAAAGGGGACCTACTTCTGCTTTGTACCAGGAGGATCTGCGAGTGAATCAGTTATTCGGTAATCTATGGTAGGCAAACCAGTAGTATTGGGATAGCCAATCCAAGTCACCTACAGTAAAAAACATGGCAGAAATCAGAGAGATCTAGTAAATGTTTAGTCTACCGTATCAAGCTCACGATAAAAGCAAAATCACCATGCATAAACCAAGCACCCAGAAAACAACTCAAGTTCCACTGTAAAAGATTTTTCTTCCATTATGAAAATTCTTTTACTTTCATTGATGAAAGAACTTAAACAGGAAACAGTTAAAAGAATACGAACATATGATACCTTAAGCATACCTGAACAGGTGCTGGTCGACAAGCCATTGTTCCCAATTTATTGTTGGCTGTATGACCAGTAAGCTCAACCAAAATGTCAATTTTATCATCTCTAACCATGCTTGCAACCTTTTTTTCATCAATACCATATATATCTCTCCATACCCCACCCTTTTTCAAGACTCTTTCCCTAAATCTATTTGTTTTTGCATCAGCCTGCAAAATGATAAAAATGTAATTTCAGAAAGGAAGACATAGTCTGCCATACAAAAAAAGATGCACCTTCACTAAGTTGTTTGTAACAGTAATCCAATGTGAAAAGTCATTGTTCCAGAATTTTTTAAAGTAATTTATACACATATTACAGTTTTTTTAGGGACAGGCAACTGGATATTGAATACATCACAATGATTTTTTTGAACAAATTCCTGGCGTGCTAAATATTGATGAGGACAACATAGTGACAACAACATAACTGCTTAGATGATGACAGTTTTTGAAGACAAACACAAAGCCAGTTAAGAAAATAATTGCAATGAAGTTGACGGCTTTGGCACTGCCATGATAACTGGCATTGGGAGTAATCACGGAGATAACTCTCATCGATGGCGAGAATGGAGGTATAAAACGGAATGCTAACAATCCTAATGCATTCCCTATGCCAGATATGATACTGAAATATCATTTAAATTCGTCATTGAGCTTCAAAGGGAAGATATTACCTAAACATGAATACAAATACTATGATATCGGTAGAATTACAGATGATGGATGCTCAAAAACTCACTAAGAAATTGTCATAACTATATCCAAGGCATTAATACCTTCACTACAGCTGAATAAACAACCACCTGGTAGTTCCCATAGTCATGATAAATAAGAGGGGCTTCAATGAAATAAGACACAGAATGAGTAAAATAATCAGGAGAAATATATCCAATCACAAGAGGTCGTTCTGGATCTTTTGGGTTGTCCCATGAATCGTATTGTGGATATAGCCTCATAAATCGCCTTCCCCAGTCCCTGGTTTTGAAAAATCAAATTTAGAAAGCCTCAAAAAAGAAGATTTTAAGATTTGTCAAAGATGATTCACCCAGTTTTAGGAAGACACTAACTTGCGTGTATAAATAAGTTTGCAAACATTAAGCAACAAATGTAAATGACTGAAGAGGTCATAAAGTCAAAACACAGACCTGCAAGGGAAATTAAAAAGAGATTATCCAAATCTTCCTTTCAACATCTTTTTAAGACATACATAGCAGGGTATCGGAGATATCATCACTACACTTAATATCAAAATCCCAATGTAGCTACTGCCTTCATCAATCATCATGCATTTCTTTCTAAATCTCTGGATTTTCCCGAAATTTAATTTTTTCTAGATCTGTTCAGGCCTTTCAAGAAACATTTTATATGTCAGGACACACAAATACAACCAGGGAATTAGAAAGAACGTTGGCATTACCGCTTAAAACTATGCATTTGTATGTTGCATGGGAAAGGACTACATCAGATAAAGGGCTTCAACAGTAAGCAAAAATTGCAATTCTGAAACAAACAATTATGACAAAGAAGCAATTGCTCAAAGCAACATGATGGCACAGCTGATAGAATATGGTCCACTATTTAACAGTTTTGCACAGTG
>JBBYHO010000001.1:1495293-1514735 GCA_038382025.1 Adansonia gregorii | reverse complement strand
AATAATTTTTTATAATTTTTACAAAAATTAAATGATTATAAATTCAATGATTATAATTTTTATAATACAAATCCAATAATTATAAATTAAATATTAAAAATTCAATACTTAAGTTTTTAACACTTAAATTTTTTCAGTTAATCAAGCAGTGTCTTAATCTACGCAAAATTGCAAATATATATATATTTCAAATAAAACGTATAAAAAAATAAAAAAATGAAACATTACAAATAAAATTGCCAATGAGATA
This sequence comes from Adansonia gregorii, assembly GCA_038382025.1. Taxonomy (NCBI): domain Eukaryota; kingdom Viridiplantae; phylum Streptophyta; class Magnoliopsida; order Malvales; family Malvaceae; genus Adansonia; species Adansonia gregorii. Next base: position 1,514,485 of record JBBYHO010000001.1, on the reverse strand, counting down.
TGTTTGGGCAGAGTCTCGAATTTAAAGGCCCGCGAAATCTAAGCGCCCGCCCCTCTTCTTCTTCTCTTAAAGCTCAAAATTAGGGTTTCCCATAACGAAATCCCTCGTCTTTCTTTGCCAGAGTTTCCTTCCAATTCTTCAAATTTTCGAGCTCGGTATCCTCTCCTTTCTTTCTCTTTCTAAGTTCATGTTTACATAATCTCGAATTTGTTCTTTGTGTTTAATACTGATTGTTTCATTTTTTTTTTTCTAAATTAAGGTTTCCAGCTTATTGAATTCGAAATGATTTGTAGGTTTACTTTTTGTTTCCCCGCTTTCTGCTGATTCTTAATTAAATGCTTGAAGTATTGTGCAATGCTAACATATGAATATGGAAAAATATTGCATTTCGTATTTCTAATGTTTGAAGATTCATAATTTTGTTGTTCAAATAGCGTCGTAAGTAATGGAGTATGAAGGAATCATGGTTTTAGACATTGATGAGTGTAAAGAAATCGAGCCTGTATATTTGCTCTATGTATTTGAGATACACACGCACGCACATTTAAATTAATACAACATGGATGGAAACTGAAAGCCGGCGACTGTTAATGTATATTAGCTATTGAACCTTATTATCCATTTGCTTCGCACATTGCAGCATTATTATAAGAAAATATAATTGTTTTTGCTGGAATCTCTTATTCCTTCAATTTCTTTATACATCTCCCGTTTAGTTCAATTTCTCATTCCTTATTTTTTTGCGTTTTTGTGTTTCCTTTCTTTTTTCTTTTTGGGGAATGCATTTTCCCAGATACGTAATTAAATGATAAAACTGCCATTGTTTTTTTTTTGGGCAATTGCCCCCATCTATTAACTAGCTTTCAAGAATTGCACTTTGTTGAGCATCTAAATCCTCTTGATTATCATTCGGAATTTTTTGCCTGTCTCTATTTCTATTTCTATTTTTACTATTTAGTAATTCCCTTTTTCTGAGAATCATTCAAGTTGTGACGCCTTTGAAGCCATATTATCTTCATGGCACGGGTTGAGACAAAATTCTTATTCTGCAACTCCATTTGGCCTCTCATTTTTTGTTTCCTCCTTTCCACATTTGTACTCCTTTCTTTTGTCAATGCTTCTGGCTTCTGTGCTTCCTTCACAGTTGCCTTGCAAGCTTGCTTTATTAGATACATAAAATGCCAAGGACAAGGGAAGAGAGTGAAGAGCAGGTGGACCTTGATGGAGATAATGAACCTGAGGAGACTATAGAGGAAGAGGAATATGAAGAAATAGAGGAAGAGGAGGAAGTGGAAGTGGAAGTGGAAGAGGAGGTAGAAGAGGAGATAGAAGAGGAGGTGGAAGAAGAGTACGAGAATGCTGAGCTTGCTAATTTGCAAAAGGGCTCTGATGCTAACGAGAAGATGAATGATTTTGAGACAGAGGAACAAAAGAAAAAGAAGCATGCAGAGCTTCTTGCACTTCCTCCTCATGGGTCAGAGGTCTACCTTGGTGGCATTCCTCATGATGTTTATGAAGAGGACTTGAGGAGATTCTGTGAATCTATAGGAGAAGTCACAGAGGTAATGTTGCTGATTTCACAAGTTCCTGGGTGTTTTCTTCTTATTTAGACTGACTAGATATAAATTTAATGACCACAGGTTAGGATAATGAAGGAGAAAGGATCGGGGGAGGCCAAGGGTTATGCTTTTGTGACATTCAGATCCAAAGAGCTGGCTTCCAAAGCTATTGAAAAACTGAATAATTCCGAATTCAAGGTGAGAAAGAATGCATTGCTTTTCAGGTCAACAGATTCTAGTTTGGCTTAACATTGTAATATATGCTGTTATTTTTTTCGTATCCAACATATTTCTTCTCCCTTTCTGTTTCCTATGAATTAAGTGGCTGAATATGCCTTCATTTTTTGAATTATTTTCTCCCCCGAATCTTATTTCTGTTTTCTTGTTTGTTCCTTGTGTTCATCAGGGAAAGAAGATAAAATGTTCAACTTCTCAAGCAAAGAATAAGTTGTTTATCGGTAATGTTCCCAGAAACTGGGGGGAGGAAGATATGAAGAAGGTTGTAACAGATGTTGGGCCTGGTGTCACTTGTATTGAATTGTTGAAGGTTTGTGCATTAGTGCATATGTTGTCTTTCAGTTCCTGATTTAAGAGACTGATGTAATGTAATGTTGCATTCCTTATGTGCTTTGTAATATTATTTATTGATAGCATGTGCTTGACATTGACAGGATCCGACAAACCTCGGCCGAAACCGTGGATTTGTTTTCATTGAGTACTATAATCAGGCATGTGCTGAATACTCAAGACAGAAAATGTTGAAGCCAACATTTAAGCTTGACGATAATGCTCCAACTGTGAGTTGGGCTGACCCAAGAAATGCAGAATCATTTGCTGCTACTCAGGTTTTCTGATCTATACTTCCGTGTTGGCCTTATTTGGCTGAATGATGTCCGTGGAGAGTTTTCTAGTCATAATGTTTGACATGGTGCAGGTTAAGTCGTTGTATGTCAAGAATCTACCAAAAGATATAACTCAGGATCGCCTCAAGAAGCTGTTTGAACATCATGGAAAAATCACAAAAGTTGTAGTTCCACCTGCAAAAGTTGGAATGGAGGACAGCAGATATGGTTTTGTGCATTTTGCTGAGAGGTCGAGTGCTATGAAAGCATTGAAGAACACTGAAAAATACGAGATTGGTGGTAGGATATGCTTCTTGTAGCTTACAGCTTTTATCAACTTATGTATTTTCCATGGAGATAAAGGGCATTATTGATGATATTTTGTTGGATTTTCCCTTATTGACAGGTCAAGTATTAGAGTGCTCTCTTGCAAAACCACAAGCAGATCAGAAGTCTGGAGGATCTGGCTCCCAGAAGTCAACCTTAAATTCAAGCTTCCCTCCGCTTCTAGGATACGGTTTAGTTGGGGGAGCATATGGTGGTCTTGGAACAGGGTTTGGCCCCGCAGGCTTTGGACAGGTGAGATGCTTTTTTCATTTTGTCCTTTTGACTTAGGCTTTTTTTTTTCCCCTCCTTTTTTCCTTCTTATTTGTCGACCAGCTCATGATTGGAGAGGTTCAGATCTTTATAGAATGAATTTGGTTCTGGTAAACCAGACATTCCCTTTGTACTGAACTGAAGTAATCTTTGATTTGTGGACAAGATGACTTGGTGATTAATTGAAAACTGGCACATACTTCTGCTCTTTGTAATCTATGTACAATGGGCACTGGTTCTATCCTGTTACTTTTCTCTTACTCCCTTCAAGAATGTAAAGGAACATTGCACTTGATAAAGAATTAAAAAAAAAAAAAAGAAATAACCATCGTTGTTTCCTACATCAGAATTCCCTTTCTTATAATAAGTTAGCAGTTAATCCTATGGTAAGCAATATTCATGTTAGTTGACATTGTTTGTAATTAACAGCAAGATATGCATTTCCAGTTGTTCTGGATATAATGTGCCGCTATTAATTTTTTTTATCTTTCGAACGCATATGCTTAAGAAGGGCCAGAGTTTTGGAAGGTTCTTTGTATACCTTATTATTTGTTTATTTTTGGTATCATTTTATAATTTTTTGCTGATATTTATGTTAAATCTTGCAGCCATTGATCTATGGTCAAGGTCCAGCTCCTGCCGGGATGGCAATGATGCCAATGCTTTTGCCTGATGGAAGGATTGGATATGTCCTGTAAGTTTTAACCAAGTTTTTTAGCTAGTTGTAGATCATGTGAGCCTATGTTAATGTTTGTTCATATACGTGTGCACTTGTGTCGTTGTACGTGTGTGTTTTATGGTGGGTGTTACATGTGTGTCTACTTACATACATGCACGACCTACTGCCCAATGTGCAGCGAACTTGACATTTGGAGAAACTCATGCACAATGTTCTGCTTATTGTCTCTTAGATGGATGTACAATAATTGTAGACATTAATATTTAATAATAATAGACTTTTTGGTTTAGTTTAAGACTTTTTCTTGTGACTTCTATTCTACATTCTCATCTTTCTCTCCTGGATCATGGAACTCACTTTAGAAATTTTGTTTTGATACAGGCAACAGCCTGGAATGCAGCCACAGACCCCTCCACCGCAGCCCCATAGCAGTAGGGATGGTGGCGCTATTGGTAGTAGCTCAAGTGGCGGAAGGCGCGGCGGCAATGACAGTAGCCGAGGACGCCGTAGGTATAATCCATATTAGTTTAGTTTCCAATTCCATGCCTTCTATAACCTGAGGCTAGAAGATGAAAGAAAGGCATCTGCTTGAGTTGTATTTGAGGCTAAGGACTACCCAGTAGTTTTTGTTAACACAAATTTAATGGCAAATTATAGCTGTAAAAAAAACTTATATTTATTTGATGCTAATTCCAATGACTAACCAAAATTGTCAATTGCATTTTGGTTTAAATGGGGTTTTCTTCTCCCCAACCAATGTGGAACTGAATATTTGGTTTATACATGGTTGAATTAAACAGTAATGAATACGAAAACATAAATAAAATGCTTGAAATTAGCTTATGTTTAGAACATATTTGATTTGTCAGGGTTTTTTTTTTTTAGGGGTATGTTTGCTTGGATAGAAAAGTAAAAGGATAAATAGAGGAAGGTGGAGAAGTGGGAATAAAATAAATTTGGGATGTGTTTAGTTGAAAAGAAAAGTGAGGTGAAAAAAATTAAAAAAATTATTATTTTTTGCATTTATTAATATAAATAAATTATTTCAAATTATAAAAAAAGAAAAAAATGAGAGTGGTGTGTGTTATATGAGTATATTTACAAAAGTATTTATTATTTTTTAAATTTTATTTTTTTTATTTTAACTTATAATGGGTATAATAATAAAATAATATATTTTTTATTTTTTTATTTTTCAATTATAAGTAGCAATGAGAGAGAAATTTTTTTTATCTTTTTATTTTTCTCTTTTTTTAATTTTTAATTTTTTGCTTTTTTTTTTCACCCTTCCAAGCAAAGTCTTGAGGTGTTCAAACCAGACATACTCATAGTTGAATAGGTTGTCTTGCTTGATAGGCTTGGTTTGTACTAGATTAGGTTTGATTGAGTTTTTTATAATTCAATTTGATTTTATTATTTAAATAATATAAAAATTATTTTTATTTAAATTTATTTATAAATATTAATATAAAATAATTTTAAAATTTTAATATTATTTAAGGTAGTGAAATAGATTTTCGGTTCAATCTTAGAATGAAGCGTCTTCATATCTATAAATAGAACAAAGAGGTAAAAAAGAAAAAAAAAAACTGAACAAAAAACAAATAATATAGTGCTATCAAAATTGAGCCTCTTCACATCTACAAATAAAAAAAAAAAAAAAAGAAACTGTCATCAAAACTAAACCCAACAACTTCTGTATTTAGGCTAAAATGCTGCATACAAGATGACAATATTAAAAGGATTATTATCACTGATTGTGAAATTTGGAAAACTATCGTATATTGTTAGTATATATTTTATAAAATAAAAAAAATAATTTAACTAAAATAAAGAGACAAGCGTTTTCAGACCCTAACGCTGACGAAGATTACAATCTGCAAGTATTTGCAGGCTACGCTCTTTTCTCTCTTTCTTTTTTTCTTTGTTTCCCTTTTTAATATGCCCGAGGACTTGGGAAGGCATGGTTATTCGGGCGTACCACTTCTCGTCAAATTTGGGCATTGATATCCGTTCCGATTCCCACTGCAGGCGGGATAATCTCAGTGACTCAACTGGAACCTAGAACCTGAGGCACGCTTACGTCTCAACTGCAAGCTTTGCCGCCGGGCTGCCTCTTGTCGTGAGGCATTAAGTTCCCTAAGAAATGAGATTTCCATTTGGTTCAGCCTTTTAATAAGGACTGGCAGAACTGCTTCAGGTGAATGACGCAGATGATAAACCATTTAGTGACCCAGAATTCCCATACATTTTTTCAATGAATCTAAAATTGTAACTGGCGAAATGTTCGTCGACATTTTCCATTGTTGGATTGATTTTCCCTTCATTTATACCATCAAACAGCGTGGTTGCTTTCTCCTTAGTGGAAATCATCCATGCCCTCACCATATCCCTTTCGAACAACTTGTCTTCTTCCTCTTCATTGAACTCCTTTTCATGAATCCCTACGTCGTTCTTGTGAAAACTACGATATGAACCCTTCGAAAAGCAGCAATAATTCAGTACTTTTTTTTCAAGTTCTGAAGCGCAACTTCCATGGATTCCTGAAAGATGCTTTGGTAGAAATTCATAGCTTTTCGTCAAGTCCCCTTTGTTAATGATCTCCCTTTCGGATTCTGATGATGGCCGACTTAAACCTGTATAGAACTCCAAAACGAAATCAAAATCGTCCACAAAATCAGGAAAATGAATGGACATCCTAATCTTCAAATCCACCAGTGTGATTTTTCCAGTGCCATAATCGTGTAGGTATTTCAGCAATTTCAAATAATCGTCAGAACTGGTTTTCTTAATAACTTTCTTGCAGAACCCTAATGCTCGAACCAGAAGATCCTGCGTTTCGTCTCTCGGGGAAGATTCAGGATTAGGTTTTTGAAAAGAAGAAGAAGTACTTAACCTGATCTTGTAGTCGCAACTATTGATTTCTCTAACTCCTCCCTCAGAAATAACAAGCTCCTTCCTTCCGTTGCTGGCGCTGCTCTCCGCTGATTCCACTGTCGTCAGAGTTAAACCATCGGAGAAGTTTAAAACAGTAAGAAACTCATAAGATAAATCGGGATATTCACCAAGCAATAAATCTACTACCATCGCTTTCAAATCATCCACGGTGATTCTGCCATCGCTGTATTTATGAAGGTACTTCAACAAAACCAAATATTCATCAGGTTTGATCTTTCCTTTCACCTTCTCACAAAACGCCTTCATCTTTGAGAAACCCAACTGTCCTTTTTCTTTTCTTTTTTTGTTTTTTTCCCTTTTAAAGAAACGAAAGCCTAGTTAAACTCGAGCTTTTGTCTATGGAGTTTCGTTCCTTCAATACTAATGAGACTTTGCTTCCAAGCTCAAGTAGAAATCAGGAGTTAATGTCCAATTCCACCTAAACCAGACACCCAAAAAAAAAAAAAAGGGTTGAAAAATATTTAAAGCTTCACCAACTATTTTTTAATTTATTTTTGTTTTCTTTTTTCTTTTTAATATAATAAGCATAATTTATATTCTAAAAAAAATATCTCTTTTTAATATATATTTGAAAGCATTTAGATCATTAAAAAAAAACAATTGGATGGAAAAAAATAACAAATTCAATAAAAAGAATTAGATTAAACATATAATATAGTATATACATGGTTATCTGGTGTTCAAATAATTATTAAAATATTTGTGTACTTTTGTTTATATACCTAAAATAATAATTTGTGAAATTAAAAAGCTTTATCAAAGCTTCAATTATAATCCGACAGGTTGGATTGACAAATTTAAATTAAAATAAATTTAATATTAAATTCGTAATAAATATATTAAATTGATAAAAATATACAATTTAACTTAGTAACGTGGTATTTAATACAAATCTAAAAGGTTATGTCCAATTTAATGGTACGCTTTTTAATATGAATCTAAATGATTATATCTAACTTAATAGTCTGCTGGTTAATATAAATCTAAAAGGTTTATAAATCTGAGAGGTTATGGTTCAAATCCTACCATATATAAATTCTTTTTTTTTAAAAAAAAAATTCCCAATTGACTTGGATTGGGATTGGTTCAAGTAACATTTGATTCTATGTATCCTATAGGATTGGATCAAATAGGCCTCCAATTCTCTATCAAACCCTCCGACTGGTCGATCTGGTTTTTTTATCATCACTTACAATTCCATCCAACATATAACTTAAACTCCCATCTTCCATGGACTCTACTTCATCTTCAACATGGGTTGTAGATGAAGTTGAAATTCGAATCTTCACCTCTTAAAGAGGACTATATGAACCGACATGGGTTCATGGATTCTGCTTCATTGGAACGTCAGTTCAAAAGCCAACTCCATAAAGGTAATAACTTTTGGTCCATACTCTAATCAATGTAAAAAGCAACAAACTTGAGGAAACATCATGTGGTAGTAAGCAATAACTTACCATGATATATCTACAAAACAAATTACAAAAAGATACTTGACAATGATGAAGTTTAGTAACTGCTTTATTAAACTATAAGATTTAAGAATTTAAGTAACATATGATCAACAGTGCTCTAAGTATTGGAATCAATTTTACACCAGAAAGACCCTTCATATTTAAAAGAAAAAGTAAATTAAGGTTACACTAATTCTCCGATAAGCATGAAGGATGTGCTCATCCGCAAATTCAGAGGGAGAAAATCAATGGAGCTTTCTACCAAACATGGGGTTATTTGTAATACATTGATTAACTCATCCATAAGCAATTATTACAGCAAGAGCATCAAATATCCATTTCCATGGATGCTGCACAATATGAAAAATATAAAAAGTATCATAAGTTGGCAAAAGATTTCATACAAACATATACTCACTTGTACTACTAGCATTCGTCAGATGAAGGAAGCATCCTGGGGCGTTCGATCCATATGTTCTCGAAGGGATCTTGTTCTCCCCAGTCATAGCACTGTTTACGAGGGTAGTATCTATGGTGATCGAGAGAGTATGATATGCAACGCTTTCCAAAGAAACGGACTTTAGAGAAGTAGACAATGTTCCTCATTTTTCCAGGGAGATCTGTTCTTGAATGAGATGACAAGAAACTGGCAAATAGCGTCATGCCATTAAGGGTTCGCATTTCTTCCCATACCATTGCCGATTGATCCAGTTTAAATATAATGGGGTTCTCAGTACAACATGTATAGATAACTAAGATATCACCATTGTGCTCCGTCATAAATTTGCCCTTCCACCAATTTTTGGCAAAAAAGTTCTCAGGGCATCTCGGAGGAGGCACATGAAGAACGTTCCAAGTACGCTCCAGTGGATTATAAACCCCTAACCAGCCGGTAAGGCTAAGACAATAAAAGATTCCACCGCAGAATACAAGTTTGTTCCAAATGCTACTAACGAACGGCAAGCGATTCTGGTGATTAACAGTGGCCCACTCAGATGCCCCAGGATGACACGTGCTAATAGCAACAATGATAGGACTGACATGCTTAATCGTAAAAACCACACAGCTGGCAGACGTTGGAGCACAAGAAAAGGCAACTATCTGATATGTCAACTCAAATCTGGGAAGCTTAATCATCTCCCGAGTGAAGGGATTAAAGAAGAATACACAGTGATTTCGGGGTCTGTATAGCAACAGCCAACCATCTTTAGTGTAACATGCCCTGGAACCATGCAACTCTGGTAGCTCAAGGGAGTAGGTTTTACGCTCTGACGGATCATAAAACTCATACCAGTTACCGTATTTTGGAAAGTACATGAGCCATGGTGATTGATTAATTACCCGGACGGAAATCGCAACCTTATGCCACCCCTTGCAGACAGCAGAAGCTCGAATGTTGTCCTCTAGTGTTAGGTGGGACATAATCAATTCCAAAAGTTCTTTGGGAAGATCAGACCATGTTTGTAGCTTCAAACTCTCCTTCCCATCCTCAGTTGCTGTCCTTTCATCCCCATTTACCGTTTCGGCTAACCTATACAGCCAAAAGGGTTATCGATATTAAGATGGCATTATCAGCTATAAATATGAAAAGAAGTGAAACAAGGGTGGCATAGAAACCGAGAAAAGAATCCTAAAATGCTCCAGTAAGTCAGACAGCTTATCATGCTTTATAACTGATTCAAAATTCAATGCTTGCTGTTCCTAAAACTCACAACTGATCGAATAACAAAAAGCATATTTTGATCTTCCATTCTAAAATGGTACACCCAAAAAAGGTACTTATTTGACTTAAACCATAGGGCACCTCCCAACCGCAGGGGAAGATTCAAACCAACAGTCCAGTTAGGAAAGAAAAAAGAAGGTTTGGTTGCCATTAAGTGCAACTAGAAGTCACAGTATGAAACATGGAAAATGCTTCATGCTTGCATTCAATCCAACACTACCTACCATTTAAGTCATACTCATATTCCTATTTAAGAAAGTCATTTTTGTTGTTTACCCTAAAATAAAACAGCCCATAACAAATGCACCATGATAAAAGGAATTTTTCCAACTTTTTCTTTTATAAGTAAGATCTCTGTAAATTTGCCTATCTTAAAGAGCACAAAACAATCAAACAATGATTGATCTAATCCATGAACCTAGGATTGAGACCCAATTCAAAATCCTATACAGATATATATATATATATATATATATATATAATCCATCCGATTTTATCGAGTGGAATTGATCTTAGTTGATACTTTATTAAATACTCAATGAATATCTCAGACTATTGGATAGATACCTATTGGTAGTACAAAACTCCACCAAAATAAGTCACAAATTGTCAAATATAACTTCAAATTTTCATCAGAACCCCTACCATTGTGGTGCAAAAGACATTACCAGAACTGAGTGATCAATTGAACTGAAGTAGCGGAAAACCCCCAGCATTGTATTCAATTCAACATAATCTCTGTATTTAAATCAGACTTTAACTGTTTAACATCAATCATGAACAATGTCCTGAATGATCGATATCTCAAAACTAAGAGAAGCACCATGAGCCTAGGATCACTTATCATATTGGATATGAACCAGAACACCAAGAACATCAAAATATCTAAAATTTGATTCCAACTCTCAAAATACAAACTTACCACTCCAACAGGCAACAAAGAAAGTACATGAAAAATCAACCAATACTGAATTGCACTAATCCCCTAAACGTTCAAATCATTTCTGAATTGCACTAATCGCCTAAACGTTCAAATCATTTATAAGCATGGCCAAAGAAGCAAATATCCAGTTCAAAAACCATTAAAATGTTCAACTAGCACCTCAATTTCCCAAAACCCAAATTGACCAATAATTGAGTAAACGCATTGACACTTTTATCAAAACCCTCAAATTGTTCTAACTGTTAAAACCCTGAATTGCTCCCAAATATAACCATAGCCCAAAAAAAAAAATCAGCCCCAACTCAAAATTTTCAGATTTGACTACTATTTTGTACAATTCAACAAAATTATTCAGCAAAAGAACACATTTTATCTCATATTAAGCACTCAAGAGGCTAATTCCTAAAATCAACATGTCATTTCAATGAAACCCTAACCTAGCAAACTAAAAGTTTCATTTTTTTAATCAAAAAGAATGCTAAGTTACCAACTTGACTACTCAAGCAAAAGCCCAAAAAAAAAAGTACTTACAACTTAAGCTTTCTTTTCTTTCTCCCAGCCATATTTGGCAGAGAAACTCAAGCTTTGACAGTGTATTCTAAGAGGAGTGATATGAGAGAGAGAGAGAGAGAGAGAGAGAGAGAGAAGCAAAGAGAAAAGCAATAAGCTCTTAAGTGTAACGTAGTAGTGAAATGCGTTAAAGGAGTTATCAGGTGTGGCTACTTACTCAGTAATGACAAGGCGACGACCAAAATGGATGCCACGTTATGTACTTGGTGTTAGGTTGAGTTGACTTAGATGACGTGGCGTGTTTTTATTGATTAGTTTTAATGATAATGTCCAAACGATGAGTGTAGGTTTGCGGTGAAGAGAAAGTGAAGGTAGTAGAGGGCTTGGTACAATTGGAATTCGGTCAAGTAGAAAATGGTAGGGTTCATGGTGTTAAAAGATAAATAAATACCAATATCATATTTGCATCCTTTTACTTCAAAATTCAATAGATCTCTCTGTTTTTAAGAAGATGATTACATTTTTTAAATAGGAGTTTATTGAAACTTACGAAATTTTTACCTCAAAGTTTTTATTTTTTTAATCCGTATTAATTCATTAGCGTTTGTGACAAGTCATTAGATATTCGATTGATAAACTCATGAGATAAAAAAGATTAAAAAGTGTCAGAGTGGATATTCCGAAGTACGCTCCAATGTTTAAATAAGCAAGATTAAAGAGGAAAAGAGAAGAGCATATGTAGATTGTGTATGACTTGCCTTCAAGCACATCATTGTCCCTTTTTATAATAGCTGCTAAGCATTTTTCATTATCTAAGATTTTATGAAGATAAATTCTATTAGTGGATGAATCTTTTTAGATAAAGATTGAATATATCCGGAAGTATTATAAGAAAAACTTATTATCTCTTATTTAATGGGTATAATATTACGTATCAAACACTCGTATTCCAATCTTATAGAAACATCCAAGTCCATGATTTTTTTAGTTAATAGTTAAGTTTAAAAGAGATTACTTTAGCCACAGTCTAGAGGTTTACAACAATTTCTTTTTTGAGACTAGCTAGCAAAACCAGAGTCAAAGAATATGAAAATCCCACTGATCTTATATTTGTTAAAGGGGAAACAAGGTGGACAGTATGTTGATAATTTTATTTTCTAGCTGGTCAGGAATCCTAGTGCTACAATTTGAAATGCAAGAGGAGATAAGAGTAGTTTGGATTCTGATGCAATCCCAATTTACAGAATTAGGATAAGAAAAAGTTAAGTGGCATGACATAAACCTCACAATTTAAGATTCAACACAAAAAAATTAAAGTTAATATAATACGAATATGTTAAAATTACATAATATAGTTTACTAATATGTTAAAATTTATTTAAATATATCATATTAAATATGAATATAATAAAAAAAAATTAAAACCACGTGCCAATAATACTCTTCCACTGCAAGATTTTGGTCATGGGAAACGTAGGCCAGGTGCAATCGGAAGAGTTTTGTGACAGAGGTAGCAACAAGCGGTTTTTTACCTTCCAAATAGGGCCAGTGAGCTTTAGGTATGTGTCATATCTGTATATGACCTGGTCTTCTGAATTTTGATCTAAAATCCCCTGATTTTGGAAAATATTTCACCTTCAATTCCCTTTATCACAATATTATAATTATCTAATCATAATAAAGAATTAAATAAAAATCTATCACTTATAAACATAAACTCTATATAATATTAAATATTAAATAATTAATTACAGTATAATTATTGTAAATTATATGCTTTTCTTACTCTCAGGTCCGAGTTGCCGCAGATTCTTTTTCTTTTGGTTTTTTTGGTTTTCCCCATGTTTTTGACCCCCATACGTTTGAAGGGTGAACTTTTCTATGATTTTGCAGGGGTTGGTAAGGAAATGGCAACTGCAGCTGCTATTGCCGTTACAAAAAGGGATATATGGCTAGCTAGCTGATTACCACTTTGCACCCCAGACTGGCATAGTTAGTGCCCATATCCCAAATAACTGGTTAACCCCACGTCAAAAAGGTGGTTTAGTCGATTAATGGCATTTGACACAAGAGGTTTTTGACTCCAAAATCAACCTTTCCTCTGTTGTAATTTGCCCTGGCTGCTAAGCCGTCATGGTTCACCAGATTGCATTGCCTTTTTCAGCGTGAGGAACCATGGGATTGCAAGGTTGCATCTTTCTATTGTGTTCATTCATTTTAGCAAACAACACAACTAGCTGAAACAAAATTGTTCAAAGGTTAAAACTCAAAGCTTAATTGGTAATTTTATGTAGCTACTCAATGCATCTAAAGTTTGAATCCACAACCTTTTCCTCATCAATTAACCAGAATAAATGAAGCAAATAAATGGCAAACGCAATGCATGAACTAAAAATCAGTCAAGCTCAAATGAATATTAAATTCCAATAGATTATTAAATCGAGCAACCAATATTTACAAGGAGGCAATCGAAACATCAGCAAAACCCACTTTAGAAAAAGAAAATCTTCAAGAAATAGATAAATACCTACACTTAATGGAAATCCCAAGTCCAAAATGAATCCGAGAGGGTTAAAATTCAACTATATTAACAACAAATAGGACATTGAATCAATCCATTTTCATTGCACTCACCACACCTAATCTTCTTCTGTTCTTCATCTAAAACTTTGCAGCTGCCATTACATTCTAGACACATCACAAATCTCACCCCATCACATCCTTCGCATCGGCGAATCGCCTTTGGGATCCCGTCGAACAAGGTTTCAAGCTTCCCTTCTTCTTCTAACTTCACAATCTCTTCAACTCCCCCAATCAACCTTCGTTTAACAAATACTAGTGGAACTTTCACTTCCTTTGTGCCTGTTAGCTTCCTTAGCTCTTCCTTAAAACCCGAATCCATTGATATATCGCGCTCGACCGTTCGGATATGGTAGGATTCGATGATGGATCTCACGGTGTTACATTGCTCAAAGGTCTTTCGAATCCCTCTCAATGTTGTTGTATAAATAACCACTGCGTTTTCACCTGCAGCTGGGCATTTTTTCGGCAAAACTTGAAGAATAGCCTTTGAATCCTGGGGTTTTTTCCATTTTCTGATTTCGGGTTCCGGTGCAATCATTCTCTTGATTTGTTCCTCTTCTTCGGACAATTCTTTCTCGTACAAAGCGACAAGTTCTGGATCAAATAAGGGACTAAAACTCTGCGGGCGCGGCGAGAACCCCAAATAACCGCCGCCTTCAAAGCCCTCACTTCTTGTACTTTTCACTGGATAACTGAACTTCAACGCAGCCTTACACGAATTATCCGTAGAATTGTTGGCTCTCAATATTGATTTCGGGCTAAAATCAGAGTTCCCATTCACAAAACCGGACCCATTAACTCTTCCTTTGTTCTCTTTGCCACCGAACTTCTTCACTTTCAATGGAGAACCAATCTGATTCAAGAACTTCAATGGACTTCTAACATCCTTTTCCCCGAACCCTTTAAGAAAAACACTTGACTTCGGGCTTCTTTCAATAAAACCGTCTTCTTCAAGATCTTCCATGAGTTCCCAGGCATTGATTACTTCCGCCTCTTCGCTCGGAGGCGATCTCTGAACTCTCTTTGTCTCTGAAATGCCAACTTCATCTTCTTGTTGTTGTTGAAGTTCATTGTCGAGTTTAAGGACCCCGTAAGTGCTTGACTTGAGAGAAACCACGTGGTTGATGTAGTTTCCGCCATTGTTGAGAAGAATTTCTCGTTTGATATCTTTCTTGACGAGTTTTGAAGAAACACAACCCATTCTTTTTCGGAGTTTTTTTTTTTAATCAGTTGTTTGTTCTGTTTCAGAAGATGAAAGTGGTTTTGAATGGTAACCGTTGGTTGTCTTGAGAACGGGCCCAACGGTCGATTTTTCGAATGTGGTGAGATTGTGGGCTAGATCATGGGAATTATTTTGTTGGAAGCCCCTATAATTATGTATTTTTTTTTTGGGTGTTCCGTTTTCGGCTCTAATCTTTTTGTTATCTCTTTAAAGACCCATCGACTTCCGGATTGTTGGATTTTTCATCCTTTTTGTAGACCTGATAATATTTAACACGATTACATGAATATGATAAGTATAAAGTTAAAAAAATACGATATGACATGACACAATTATATTTTTAAAATCTATATATTACGAATTATAAACATATCAAAATTGATAAAAATATAAAAAACTTTAAACATAATTATGACATGACAAAATATATAAATATGATATGAATACATAAATTGTCAAGTCTATTTGTGTATTTTGACATACTCTTTAAGTTCATCACCACCAATTCTTGGTCTCTTTTTATATAGTTAACAAAAAAAAAAAGGTTTTTTTATGACACAAGCACTACTCACAAATTTTATTTTTAAAAGTAAAATATCATTTATTTTATATTTATTATAATTATACTATAAATATTATACTCGAATCATTTAATATAATGGGTCAAATGATAGTTACTTAGTAAAAGTAATTAAAAAATTAAATTAAATTTTAATATCAAATAACAAAGTAAGAATATTCATGTTTTTATTTTCATTTAATAATTTTTAAAAATAATTTTTTTTTCATGATTCTTTTTCTTTCATCCACGTTGTGAGTATGTTCAATCCAATTAGTTACTTTACAACTAATTAAAATAGGCACACCTACCCTGCGGGCGAAAAAGAAAAAAAAACATTTAAAAATAAATAATGAAAAAATTTGGTGCTTATTGGTTAAGGAAAAATATGTAGTTTTTAAAGTTTTATTTTTAACTTTTAAAATAGCAAAAGATATAATATCCTTATAAATACATATTCTTATTTTGGTTTTTTGATATATAATTTTTTCAATTAAGTTTGTATCTCAATAAGGAATTTTTAAAGCAATATTATCTTGGAACTTCTAAATGAAGAACTAGAATTAAAGGTTTTTTTTTCTTAATGATCTAAGGGTAAAAGAATTGCTTTTTATTAAAAACTCAAATAAAGTAGTTAATAAACTATATACTTTTAGATTTATATGTCTTTATTCTTTTTCAATAAAATCTAATACATTAAATGGCACTTATTTTTGTTTCAATTTTTAATAAATATTGTTATACACTTGACTTTATTCCTAAGCTCCATATTTATTTGCTCTTGAAAAAAAAAAACAGATTTAACCCTGAATTTTACAACATAAATAGTTTTTCATGGTAAAGTAGCCACCATTACTCTTTGAAAAATCCATTCTTAATTTCCAAATCACAATAAAGGAGGTCCAAGGAGGTTTGGACTCTGGAACAAAATGGAATAAGTGAGCAACCTTGTTTGGGTGTTTTTTCAATGGTTCAAGTTATCTAATTGGACTTGATTTTGGACACCCATATAGGCCCATTCCGACAAATGGCCCAAACATTGCCCGTGCTTTTAATTTTTTCGTACGAAGAAGACTACGGCGAAGATAGGAGAATTGAAAGAGGGTTGTATATGTTGAGAATTAAAGTTTTTATTTACCGAATGTTATTTCTCAAATCTTAAAAATGATTATATAAATTAATAAAATTAAGTTTTGAGTTCATATTTAATACATGTGATGCATACTTTTTAAGTCGTATATTTAAAAAAGAAATTAAGATCATACGGAAATAATTCAAATGAAAAGAAAAGGTCATTCCTTATTTATAGGAAAACAGAACATCTTTTTTACACCCGTAAGTCATAACTCATAGAAAATGGAAGACCCAGTAATAACTTGAAATGTGGCCAAAATTTTCAAATATATATGTATATATGTTGGAGAGACACCGCTTGAACAGGATATGTTCAGATACTAGATTCGTCCAGTCAAAATATTTGTTTTATTATTAAAATAAATTAAAATATTAAAAATTATTTTTATATTAATATTTATATATTTTTATAAATAAATTTAAATAAAAATATTTTATTATTTAAATAATAAATTTGACTGAACTAAACTAACTCGACTTATTATAATCTTATTAAAATTTAACTTATTTTTTAATAAATTTTATTAGACTGAATCAATAATTCAGCTCATCCACATGACAAATTAAAACAAACCTTGCATATGTCAAAACAAGACACCAAAACTTAGCAGTCTAGTGTATTACATAACTTTGTTTTCGTGTGTTTTTTGCCTAAATTATTTTGACTGTGATTTTAAGTTATCACATTATGTCTTAGCAAGCGCTGACTTATATGATGATAAAAGCGATCTCGGAATCACAATAATTCTTTAATTATTTTCGTCATTTTTCAGAAAGGACCAGAGGAATGGCAGAGACATGATCGATATATAAAAAACCAGCAAGTCATGTTTGATGGTTTTATATATATATATAAAACTATATCAATTTTATGTATTTACGTAATTTTTATACTATTAATGTTTTAATAAATTAATAATTAATTATAATATAAAATTATTTTTTTATTTATATCAAATTTTACATTAATCTGATATATTTATTATATCGATTGAAATTTTTTTTAATATATATATTTGAGAATTAAATTTTTTTACATTGAATAAATGATTATACTTTTTAATTTACTTAAATTTTAAATACATAAATAAAATATGAAGTATAATAATTGATATAAAAAATAAATCGTATAAAACAATTATATATAATATATATTTAAATGATTAATGCAAGGAATATGGATATTGCTGGACGTTTCAGTTTCCGGATAATGTTGAACCTACAAGAAAGGACACATCACATGGCTAAATTGCTTGTCAATTTGGTTTACATTTAAAGATATTTTACTTAGATAGGTGTGACACATTTGGTAAGATATATTTATATTTATAAAAAAAATTTAAAATTTAAGTTCATATAAATATATATTTTTTTAAAAAAAGGTAATATATATTTTAGGACCTAAATATGATTAATTTCGGATTATAAAAAGGAGGTCGATAATTAATTAGAAACTGAAAAAAAGGACATTTTACCTTACGTACCTTAAAGATTTTGGTTAAAATAGAGAGGTGAAATGAATTAGTTCATTCTTCCATGGCGATTATTTTATCCCCTCCTAAATAATTCATCATCTGGAGGTCTAAAATGCCCATCCTCAAATCTGCACAGACAGATATTTTTGGTTGATTTTAAAGGGCATTGACAAGAAACTTAGGGATAATCGAGCTGATTTATATAATTTTTTTCGAAAAAATATTTAATAAATTTAAAATTTAAATCATAATATTGACAATAATATGAAAAAAAAAGATATTCCTCTCTTTATGATTTCCAAAATTAATAATTTGATTATATTAGTACAACTTTCTTGTTCAGGTTTGATTCTTATTAATACATTGAAAGAATAAATAGGTGGTCTTCTACTAATACATTCTTAATTAATTTAAATATTAAAGTTAAATCTTTGATAATTTCAAAAACGATATATATATATATATATTAATTTTGAACTAAGTTTAATAATAACATTAATAATATATAATTCGTTTAGAAAAATTGGAAAACGAAAAAGAAAGACAAAGAAAATTCTAAAATGAAAAACAAAGTTTCGACTTCACTATTCCATTAATAATTAATTTATATTCAACTTTTTGTATGGTCGTGAAATGTATAGAATAAGCACAAAACATTGATTGAAATTGAAAAATATATTTTGTCCATATTTACCTATATTCTTAGTTGCAACAAAAAATCTAGCAATCAAATTGGACAAAGTCTACAAGTAACTGGAATCGGCAAGAAACCCTCGTCCAAGCGTCGGATTATCCGTCTTGATCCAAACCTCTTATTTATAATAAATAAAAAAATATTTTATATTAATATTATAATTTTATAAAATAGTTTTTAAATAATGAAATAAATTTTTAAAATTTACTGATTTAAATAAAATTTTTGCTATAACTTAGGCAACTATTAGAAAGAATTCT
>JBBYHO010000001.1:1443340-1468597 GCA_038382025.1 Adansonia gregorii | reverse complement strand
AATTTAAAATAATTAAATCAATTTAAATTATTATTTAAATAATAAAACAAGCAATTAGAGTTAACTCGGTCCAATTGAAGGTAATAGGATATTTTCAAGGGATTGTGAAGCTTTCTAAAGGTGACAGAGGAAGGATAAGCACACAGCTAAGAATTGCTATTCCTTAGGAGCAGCCCAGAACTTAGGATTTCCAGTAAAAAATTGCTAGAACTTTTCGGTGGTCTTCACAATCAAACCCTGGAGCAGTCAAAAGGGCAGAATGCTAATTCAACCTCCATATATATATATATATATATGTATATAGCTGTGTGTGTTCCCTGCCTGAAATTATTGTTAGTTTGAGATATATTTATATATAATTATAAATTATAATATTTTAAATATATAAAAAAATAAAAAATAAATATTTATATAAATATATATCTATATTTAACATTCAATGTTTCGAGTAATAGATTAAAATTGGTCCTCTATCATAATTTGCGTAGTTTTCGGAATATTCATGACTTAATTTGCAACGAAGCCGAAAGGGTTTCAGGGGATCTTCACGATCATTGAAACGAACCTGCGTCAACCATAATTGGCTCTGGGAAGAGAATTCCACATGGTGGTGGCACCGAACCATTGAGAGCCAAGTGTCATAACTTCGTGCACCATGTCAGCCGACCATGCTGCCCTCTCTGGTCCATGTACCACACACACACACCCACGCACAAAAGAGTTGCAGGGTAAAAAAAAGAAAATCTAAAGTTTCAGGTTCATTCGTCTGGTGTAAAAGAAATTGATTTAGACTTTTTATCAGAAAACAGCAATGAGAAGGGAATTTTAGTCTCATATGAAAAACAGGGTTGCTTTTCCATTTTTGAATAGTTGAAAAATGTCGAAGATTTGACAATGTGTGTATACGTAACTGAAATTCGGTTGGAATAAGAAACAATGAAAGAAACAAATGTGCTTCTTATTCTAACTATTCAACATTTTCTATTGACGACAAAAGCCAATTTAAGTTTCATGAAAGTGCAGAGAGCATGCCAGAGCTTCGTATTCTTGTTGAGAGACCATTATGGATTTCTTGAGAAGGAAAAAAAAAAAGTTCATCAATAAAGAACAAAAGAATTGTGTGGGTTTTGCTTGTTTGAAGGAGAAAACTATGACACTGGTTCAATGGGGACTGCTTTAACGTGACTGTAAGATAGTCTGAAAATACTAAGCAATGTCTTTAAAATAATGGGTTCTTTCTTCCTTAACCATTCATCAGGCTGAAATCATTTCAGATTCTAATGTCTCATGACATATATCAGGGACGCAACCTCAAATTGCACGCCTTTATGCAATTAAAAATGGGCTATCTTGCCATCATTACCTTCAAGAATATAGGTGCCATTGAAATATGAAGGCCTCTTACGCTCTTTCTGTATTTTATAATGTTCATCAGCAACTTAAAGAATTCATAAGGCTGACATAAATAATGACGCAATTTTGATAAAAAAACCGAACATGGAAAAAGAAGAAAAAAAAATCGAGGCAAAGCACTTTGGTTCTAAATGGATCTTAAATAGCCTTAAAGCACCAAGAAAAAAAACAGATAATTTCGAATTTTAGCATATGAAGTCACTTTCTTTTATCTTAGACGGCGAAGCTACACTAGTGTTTTCATTGTTGGCTATTTAAGGAAATTTCAATGTGAAAAATACCAAACTGGCAGGCCACAAGGTTTAATGCCCCCTTGGTTAAGTCGCTAGTGATTACACTTTTGGCTGATGAATTTCAATTTTCACCTGTTTTTTTCTTTATTTGTTTCTACCGTGAAATTTCCAGAAAGTGGCTTTTCATTTTCTACTCCCATTATAGTCAAAGAAATTTCTCCATAATAATGCTTTGCTGGCAAAAGCATTACGCGCTGACAGCATCAGTCACACTAGGCAAACTTTCACAAGTGGGCCACAATCATTTTCATTCATTCTCTCCAACAAAGAAGAAAAAGATTATATTTTTCCCCAAGACATACAATTCTGCCATTAAAATCCAATCACCCTGGATCTTACTGGAGGCTGAAAAGAAAGTCGCAGCCTGCTGGAACTAGCGAAACGTGCACTTGTTCGACTAGCTGGACCAACTCCTTGCCTCGGACCGGCAACTTGGGGACTCATTAACTTGTATCAATCTGATCATAATTGGAGTTTATAGATGCAGATTGACAGGGACACTAAATATGGAAGTTGGCTCAAAAACATAGCTAATTTTCTTGTCTATGTTAGTTGACTTGAAATACAAACCTTCAAAGTTTCAAGTTACCTCGGAATCTCTTTGGGACATATGAAATGGTAAGAACAAATGGTGCTTTCATGTTTTACCCACTTTATGATTAAGGAAGAAAGATTAATATGGGCACGAATGTTGGTTGACGAAACCGCTGCAAGGAAACTAGTCGATGTTGCATAATATGGAGTCAAAGACAAGAGCCATAGTCCATGGAGCAGCGTGGTCAAAACGCACTATTGGTTTGAGTGGTCCTACGGGATCCAAACTGATCTTACGCTGTAAAAACAACACGGTCTGGTCATGATCCACTTACTCTCCAGATGCAGAGAACACTGTTATTTTCAAGGACTTGTTAACCCCAAACTCAATGAGTTGATTCATGATAAACGATATGAAATGACAGATAAAGTAACCATCATGTTTCAGCACCAAAAAAGATGGGGAAAGAGCAAGTTGTGTGCCTATGCCCATGTTACTCGTATTAGGGTGTAAGTATCGAATATGAATCTTTAGCATTTTGAAAGTTTTTAAAGTGTCAGATACGAATTTATAAAAAAAAAAGTAGGAGCAACATAGACCGATGGACATCCTAAATGTTGATTATTCTGCATTGCTTTTCTCCTACTTCACCTATTGAGTCCGCTCCATTTAACTCGGAAGAACTCTTTTTGAGTCAAATTTTTTATAGTTGTCAGAAAAAAAAAAAGGAATGATTAAGGAGTAATGACTTTCAACTACAGTTTACGCACCAGCAAAATCAACAAATGGGGTCCAGAAGGCATTTGGGTCTTTAAATACAACATCTTTGCGGTACTTCAAACATCCTCGACTCAGAGACTCAACTTACATATAAAAGGTTTTATACTGTAAGCAGCTATAAAAACAAATGGGGAATTGCTTAGTTCTGGAAGAGAAAGTAATCAGAGTTATGAAAACTGATGGGAAAATCCTTGAGTATCAAGCGCCTATAAAAGTTCATCAAGTTTTATCAGATTTCTCAGGTCATGAACTATCAGACTCTTTTTCACGCTTCCAGGAGCATCTTCAGCCAGATTCAAAGCTGCTTCCTGGTAAATTATATTACCTTATACCAGTTCCATCAGCATCACGAAGGAGTAAGAAAAAGAAGGCAGTAAGGTTTTGGAATCCAGAAGTGGAAGATGAATTACAAGGAAGTTCAGGTGTTGTAAGGATTAAGTTGAAAATCAGTAAGCAAGAACTGCAAGAATTGCTTCGAGAAGGACGAGTTTCAGTTCATGATATGATCTCTCAGATGCAAAGTAAACAAAGCACAAAGGGAATTGACATATCTGATGCTGATGATAATTGCAGAGGTTGGAAGCCTGCATTAGAGAGCATAGCTGAAGTAAATTAATCTCACTCTTCTATCTAGATTATCTTGCCGAAAAGTAGATATATTATATTTTTATATACTGTAACAATATGCATGTCACCAATATATATATATATTTATATGATGTCTCCTTTATGAAAATCAGCAGATGAAAAGATGATTTAATCATTGTCCTTCTGAATTCATTAATTTTGTCCATGTTTTCACATCATTTAAATGGTATCTACTACCCTTGGCCAAAAAATAAAAAATAAAAATGGCATCTAGCAGCCATCTATGCAAAGCAAAAATGAATATCGATCACTCTAGCACAAGCTGAGTCCATGAACTAATAAGGGAAGCTTAAAACTGGGTGTAATACAATAGTTTACAAGAATAAATGACTTTGTTTCTTTTTTCTGAATAACGGAAATGCCTATATTTAACCAACGCTATCCCCTTTCCCACTAACAAAATGCACAGGTCTTTTATTACCAGGCCTCAAACTCCACAACTAGAGCTTTCTAATAGCCTTAAAGGCATAGTACATGCCTTCGTTTCTTTAACTCTTCATTTTTTTTAATATTTATATTTAGTAATTGTGTTCGACATATTTTTTAATATGAGTACAAAAATATAACCTTCCAAATATATTGAGAATCTTAAAAAAAATTGAAAAAACTTATATGTGACACTCAAACTCAAATTTAGGTAATATCAATACATAGTCAGCCGATCACTTATTGGTAAAAGTCCCAGCAGCCGTTCATTCACCTCACAACAAATTAAGTCTCAAATCTCAGCACCCATTTATGTTCAGAATAAGAATCAATTGGTTTCACAAATGGAGAGATGATGCATCTAAGCCACTTAAGGCTTCTGTCTCCACCTGCAAAATCACTTAAAAGAACTTTTCTAATAGCCATTTCACCATAAAAGAAGTTTGAAAAGGAAAAAAAAAAAAATGGAATGAACTTAGCCATCCTTTAGAGCCTAAACCTATGCTTACATCCAATCCTGAATCATTCTAAAATGGAAATCTAATAGTAAGAACACATAGTTATACTTTGCATGGGTAATTATTAGGTTTTATGTTGGTGCTTTTCCACTGCTCCACCCATGATAACAATAGTGCTATTGCTCATAATTAATAGGCAATTATCGTATAAACTCATAAGAAAAAAAGTCGACTTGACCCAGTAAAAATTTTCATTATACAATCTAGGAATCAGGCATAAATCATGATAATCTTAGAGTGGTAATATAGAGATTGGATATCTATAATTCCAACCTAAGTTATTTGGATTAATTGTGAGTATCGAACATGGATAATATTCAATTTTTTTAAATTTTTTAATGTATTTGAAGAGTTTTAGGAGATTAATATCCTTGTACCTATGTCTAAATATGCATTAAACAAAATATTGAACACAAATACTTTAAAAAATAAATATAAAAAATCGAAGCAATATAGATTTCAAACACCAATCAAAATGTCAGTTTGCTTGGTAGGAATTACTAAGCTTCTACCTTTGAAAATAAACTTGTAGAATCTGAACCATATATGTTATGAGGTCAGTACTATGTCACGGAAGCATCTCCAGCCTAACTGATAAAAATAGAAATAGAAATAAAAAATCAGTAAAACTAGAAAAGCAGTTTGATTCTGACACAAAAGTGTTAGAACAATTTAGAAGATGTAAAATGGGAAATATGAGAGAACAAGTCAAAATAGAATTTGATCACATATGTGTTCCATGTCATTGCCACTTTCAGGAAGTTTCATAGATAAAATCGTTTCTAGCTCATCATAGCTTTTGGAAACAAAAATTTAAGCTATTTTTACAAATGAAAGTGAAGATTTAAATACCTTATATACAGAGAAACTAACACAGATAAAATTAAGAGACTTAAACCCTTTTTGGTAATATATTCACATAACCCTATTTCTTCATCTTGACATCCAATGTCAAACGCAAGGGAAAAAGGAAAAAAAAAAAAAACAACAAACAAGCTGGGAATTACAAAATAGGGCATTCCATGAAAAACATGCTTGGAAATCAGTTGTATTAATTGGCTTATATTAAGGGGCCTTGTCATCAATGTCTGCCATATGTGGCAGTTTTTAACATGCTGAACTGAAACTTTTTACTTTCAGTATTAAAGAGGTCGCAGCTTGATAATAAGAAAAGTTAAAAAATTTTATAAATATTAAGATTTAAAACATAAACTTGTTGGATGCCACCTCTAGATGATTATATGAAGTCACTAAGCTAAGTTCCAGGTAACTTATCACCATAGACTTAGCTCTTTCCTCGTTAAGAGGAAAACCTTGAACAAAAATGGAGATGAAAGGAGAAAAAGCATATTTCAGATATGTTAATCAGGACTATTAGCATACTTATAATATTATTGGATTCAAAGTATTGATGATAGTTACTTCTGTTTCACCTTTTTTATGGTAGGTAGAAATACCTGAAAGCCCAAAAGAGGGAGAGTTGTTCTTCCACCTCAAGTGGTTGTTCATGTCTTGAAACATCCCCACTAATGAGGCCCCTGGTGGTTGACTAGAAATGCTGCAGTTACGATACAGACTTGGTCTTCAACTTAAAATGTTTGATGCTTTCTAATTGAAATGAATAAAGTAATATTTAATACTATTACATATCATGATTATCATATCAAATTTCATTTGATCTATCATTTAAGTTTAAAGTGTAACCTAATTTAATTTTCTTTTTCATTTTTTAAAAAAAAAAACATTAAGATCATGGATTAAAAAAAAATTATAAATGTTAGGATCGAATACTTCATTAAAACTTATTTTATTTAGTAGATGGGATGCCCTTTGGGTTACTAACATTATTTGCTTCTTCCCAATTGGAAAGATACACTGATCCTCCTACCTAACTTGAGTGCTTAGTCCTTCTCATTGTCATGGCCACCATCTGCCAATATTTTCACCCTTTGCAAAGGTATCAACAAGTCTCTGTATTTCATGGACAACCGTGTTCCAACTTTTAAACAAACTGCTAACTCTGATCAGCTCTAGACATGATTGACAGCTTTCTTGTATGCTCAATTCAGTCCTACCCCTTTTTCCAATGATTACAGGGGAACGAACTGACATCAGAACTCCATTTTTTACATCTTCAAACACTTTTTTTCCCGGAAAATTTTATAAAGCTTTTCTTTTATAATAAAAGGCAATCGTAAATTTTGAATATTTAAATAGTTATACATTCGCCTTTAAGCTCAAACAATTAAAAGTTTTAAAATTTAAACTTTAATATTAATAATAATTCTGTATATGTAATTTTTTTATATCAATTTAGTGACATTTAATTTCTATTAATTTAAGAATCTGTTTTTATTTTTATTTTCTAATATGTTAAAAAGAAATTTAAATAAAAACCAAATAAAACAAAGAGTAGTGGAATTTTTAAAAAAAAAAAATTTGAAAAGTCAATCCAGAAATTAAAGGAAGGGTAAAAAAGTAAATTCAGGAAAGTAATCCTCCCGCTTTCTGTCTCTCGGTCTGCTCTCCTCCAAGCTTACTAGTTCTCTGCCAAAGCTTAAAAGAGAAAAAAAAAAAAAAAAAATTCTTCCAAAAATAAATAAAACTTGAAATTGTCAAAATGGCCTCAATCTCTACTTGCCTTACTTTATCTCCGAATGCCCGCCTTCTCACTTCAAAATCCTCAGTCTCTTTCAGGAAATTTCTGGGAATCCAAACGCTAACTTCTTCGTCAACTTTCCCGCGAAAATCCGGAATTTTTTTGAGGCCTAGGGTTTCATTTCCGGCAATAAAAGCAAGTTTTGATGTCGAAAGCAGTGCGATTAGGCCTGGAGGTGCTGTCGAGACTGACAAGTTACCGTCTGATGTTAGAAAACGAGCAATGGAGGCCGTTGATGCTTTTGGCGGGAGGGTTACTATTGGGGATGTTTCGAGTAAAGCTGGGCTTAACTTGAATCAAGCTCAAAAGGCTCTTCAAGCACTTGCTTCCGATACCAATGGCTACTTGGAGGTATTTTGTTTTTGAATTTTCGATTTCATTTCAGTTCCATAAATTGATCTGTGTTAGGTTTAACGTCGAACCGAATTACTATTTGAACTGAAATGCCAAATTCGTCTGAGTTTAACTTACTTTGCGCTTACCCAAAAAAAGTCACCTTTTGTGCTTGAGGCAGAAATAGAACTTAGATGTGGTCTGGAAGTGATTTCGAATACAATAATTCCGTTAGCGTATTTCAATTGCTATAATCGTATGCTGCTTATTGCTGATCATTGGACTTAAGGGAGTTTTGCTAGATGGTTATGATCAGAACTTAAAAAGGTTAACTGCATTTTCATTTACTAGTTCAATTAACAGATGCTGAGTGGAAATAAATGGTTTAGTTGGACTTTACATGTTAATTTCTAGAACTCTAGCCGCCATCCTTTTATTAGGATTAGTAAATGCTGTCTATAACCATGTTGTATTTTTGTCTTACTTTTTATGAAGTAAACTAAAGCCAGCCAGTGTAATTGACTTATTCCTTCGGTGACCTTTGCTGATTTTTTTATGAGGATTACCATATTGTTTCTTGGGACTTGTTCTGGTATTGTAACCTCTATTTTTGGGATCTTTGGAGTTCTTGATTTGTGAGTACCGTTGTTTTCAAGATGAGTTTAACAGGTTTCAGATGAAGGTGATGTCCTTTATGTCTTTCCAAAGGATTATCGTGCAAAACTTACTGCCAAATCATTGAAAATAAAATTTGAGCCTTGGATTGATAAAGCAAAGGTAAAAATTCATTGCATTTACCTTTCTTGGGGTTAAGGAGGGACAACGCTGCATGTTATAAAATTTGAGCAATAATCTAGTCTTATCCTTGCTTGGCAGGCTGCACTTGAATATTTAGTTAGAGTTTCCTTTGGCACTGCACTTATAGCTTCAATTGTTGTTGTTTATACAACAATTATTGCCCTTATCACAAGTAGAAGGTATTTACTAACCTTGAAACTTTGAAATGATCATAATCACAATATTCTACTCCTGTGCAAGATGTTGACTATATTATCTGATTCCAGTGATGAAGACAATCGGGGAAGGCGAGGAGGCCGATCATATGATGCAGGATTCACCTTCTACTTCAGTCCAACTGATTTGTTTTGGTAATACTTTTCATATTGTTAATAATTCTGGCAATGCTAGAACTGTAACACGGTGTTAATTACAGTTGAGAATTCCCACTGATCAAGCCAACTAGAGGATGTTGACAGAGAACACTAAAATCCAGATAAACATAGGTTTTAAAATAACTTTGTTCGCTAAAGTTGCACTGCAATTAAGAAATCTGTTTTTGTTGTGGTGAATAATTTTCTTATCTACATTTGGGAGCATCAAATAATTTTATATTTACTTTATTTCTTTGGAAAAATGAGAATGGACCATCAAATCAACTTGTTTTATGCTATAATCATAATGTTAAAACATATTGCCTAGGTAACTCGTATTCCTTTCATATTTTCCAACACACATATAACCTCCTTATCTGGTTTAATTTTATTCAAGGTACTGGGATCCATATTATTATAGGAGGCGACTACTACGAGCTGAAGATGATGAGAGAATGAATTTTGTTGAATCTGTAAGATATTAAAATAAAATATATGGATCATGTATGGTTTTGCTTAGTTGTTTTGTGCTTCAGGGAAAGAAAGTTTATTTGTGACTTTTTTAGGTTTTCTCTTTTGTATTTGGGGATGGCGATCCAAATCAAGGAATTGAGGAAGAAAGGTGGAAGTTGGTAATACTTGAGCACTAACTTCATTGGTCAATTCTTGCAACGTTTTATCTGAACTTTCTGACAGTGGTTATTCAGATTATTAAGTGCTCTATTTCTCCCTTTACAAAGTTTCACCATTACTATCCAAAATTTGCAGATTGGACAATACATAGCTTCTAATGGAGGCATTGTCACAGCTGAAGAACTTGCTCCATATCTTGATTTACCAACCACAAATGGAGCGATGGTATGTAGTTAATCTAAATATATCTTGTAATTAGCATGTAATTTGTTTTTAAAAGTTGCTCTGAAAGGCAGTATATTATTTTTGCCTTCAATTTGAAATATTTGCTACAAGATCATTCTTGTTTTCGTTTATTCTTTGAATACGTTAAAAGGGTACAACTATTCTTGATTCATCATTGCAGCACCTAAACAAAAATTTTAATAAATCAACTCATTAGATCTCAGATATTTCTTTTATTTGCATTTTGGTCCCAGTTCGCTGTCTCTCCGTCTTATTTCTGCATTTTCTACATTACAGATTAATCAATAGTGTTCTGACCCCTAATCATATATTTGATGGTTACTGGCATATTTTTATCATTAATAATTCATGGTCATGTACGCACAAAAGATCTTAAATGTTTTATTTAAAAAGCTTCACAGTCAGTATTTGCATTCTGATTTCTCTTTTTTTTTTTTTTAATTAAAAAAAACAGAACAAAAACTAAATTCTCTTTGTTGACAATTATTTGAAGTTATGGCTTTTCTTTATTTCAAATTATTTGAGCCATTCAATTAATCAATCACTAGTTAGTTTTTGCCGTGGATTCCTGTTGTTTGTATTTGTTTGCTTGTTAAGCTATTTGACCCCTATTTTTTTTCTGGTCAATTCTAGAGTGATGAATCATATGTCCTACCAGTTCTTCTACGGTTTGATGGTCAGCCAGAAGTAGATGAAGAGGTATGTAGAAACAATTTGTATGCATTTCATCTTATGTGCATCTGTGTGTGTACTATGAAGAATTGCATTTATTGTCACCTTGAAATGTAACATATTCGAAATGTATGAGTTTGACATAAGGTACCGATGCTTGATCTTGTCTCTTGGATCAAGAATTATGTCATCACATGTTATATTTCTTGTGAGAAGAGTTCCCACTATCATGAATTACAAAGCTGTTTGTATAGGGCAATATTCTGTACAGATTTCCGTCTCTGCAACGAACAGCTTCTGCTCAGAGGAGTGGAAGGAAGGAATATGTAGGAAGAAGATGGAGTGATTGGGTTGGAGGAGTAGAGAAATTTTTTAAGGAGAAGAAGTGGCAATTCAGGTTCTTATTCTTCTTCTTCTTCTTCTTCTTCTCTCTCTCTCTCTCTCTCTCTCTCTCTCTCACACACACACACACACAGTGTATGCATGCGTGTGTGTGTGTGTGTGTGTTTGTGTTTTGTTCTGCATTTATTTGGTAAGAACTGTTCTGTTATGGATTTTCTTTTTATTGATAAACATTTGTTTTGCAGTAAAACAAGCTCATCAGAGAGAGCCATGGTCATTGGTTTGGGTGGGATTAACCTCTTTGGAGTTATCGTTCTTGGAGCAATGTTAAAGTACAGTCCTCCCGCAGTTTTACTTTGAATCTGCCCATACTTCTTATCTCTCTAATGGTGCTGCTTTTATTCTTGTTTGAAGAGATGCTGCTGTTGTACGAAGTGGATTTATTAGATTTGTCATGGACATGTTTCCTCTACTTCAGGTGTGATTGATGTTTCTCTTCTTAAATAGATAGGTTGTTTGAACAGAAAATTTTAACTATAGGGAAAGCATGAGGTCATTATGCGTTTTACATTTTCTCTGAGTTCTGAACTATGATGCATAACAAGCCTCTGTCCTTTGTGTACCCTTGTCATGTTCATGTTGGAGGAGAACAGAACATACCTCTGACAGAACAGTTTATGTCTTCCGATATGAGAGGATGCCCAGAATCTCTATAATGTTGCAGATACCTCTTCATTATATTTCTGTCCGTGAATGTGCACCTTGGTTGCAGTCGTTCATAAGATTCATATTACCAGTATGGTTATGAAGTATTATTCATTCATTAAAGCTATGGAAGATTAAAAACTTATGGTTCTTTCCCCTTTTAGTATGAAATTTGTTTCAACCTTGCATTTTCAAAATTTATACAAAACAGTTGTTTTGCAGATCTATGCTGGCTCTTTCTTTGCAATTCCTTTGGTTCGGTGGTTCATCATTTCTAAAAGGAATAGTGATATAGAGATGAGAAACCAAATAAGAGAACGGTTTGCTCGAGCACTTGAATTGCCTGATCTTTCACTGAGACGGAAGGTAGCCATCTTAGCACCTGCATTTTGATTTTGCATCCAGTTTCTAATAATTTTAGGTGATTTTCAGTTATGGAGCTTTATGATTGTGCTCTCTTCTACTCCTTAATATGCAATTATGCATTTCTAAACACTTTGACATTGTTATGAAAATTGAAATCATTTTGTATCCATTTTTAAGACATGAGTGTTTATCGATATGTTGATTAATAATGTATTTGCAATTCTTTCCTGATTTATTTTCATATATTCAAAATACCAGAGGATCACTAGTGCATAATTTCTGCATGCTACGTGCATCTCTGTGGTTCTTGCCTCCTTGTTCATGAGGAAAAAAAAAATGCTAGTTGGGGTCCCGAGATTTCACAGATATGTAATGCGGGAATATTACCTACTACAGTTTTGCCCTTGTATATTTGAAATCTCAATTTCCTGTGAGATTAATTTTGATTAATGATGTTATACTTGTACAGGGATGTCATTTTATTTTAAAGTTGAATTTCCAATTTTTCTAGTACAAACATCAGCATCGGTGAATCTACTCCCATGGAATAATCTCTCTATTTCTCCTATATAATGTCAGCTACTGAGTGCACGAGATATGGCGCAAAAGACAGTCATAGGACCAGATCGCATTGTGTATAGTACTGACAGAGACTTGGTTGAGCAAGACTACGAGGCTCGAGAGTGGGATAGAAGACTCCGAGAGATCGAGAAGTCAGAATAAAAAGCAGCTATGTGGACTACGGTTACTTGGCAATTTTTCTAAGTTCCCTATGGTAAAACCTAAATGCTTACAGCTTAGAAGCAAGTCTTTCCTATCTATACAGCGGCTCAAGTGCTCTTACAAGAGCATCAATGTATGAAGTGCTTGACAGTAGATGGAACCTGTCACTTCGAAACTGTGGATATACCATTGATGGAAGAGGCAATTCTACCTTAAACCATTTGCTTAGAAATTTCAAAATCTCCATCATTATTGATTTTACCAAAGGTCAGCATTTCTGCATTTAAATCCTTTCTCCATTTGTTTTCATTACCTTTTTGTTTATCTTGAAAGGAAAAATATGTTTGCGTAAACTGTAAATGATCCATCTTCTAAACCATTGCACATTTTTTACAACCCTCTAACATACAGTAAAAGCTTGGTGAGAACCTGTCTAAACTCAAATTCCAGTTTGGGTGTAAAAAAAAATTGAAACCACTTTGACATTTTCAATCATGGTTTCAATAGAAAGTTTACTACTCTAATATGATTTCAAACTTAATCCAAGAGAACTGGATTATGCATTCATAGATCAACAGTAGCTATATATATATATATAGTTATATATATGGTAACTGGGTGATGCATGTATATATATATATATAGTTACTGTTGATCTATGAATGCATAATCCAGTAAATATATATATATATATATATATGTATAGTTTGACATGGCATTGAAAATATGAATCATATTGCTCAACTGAATGTAGGGGTAAGTATTAATCGATTTAAATTAATTTAATCGATCAAACCGATAATCGATTTAATTGATTGAACCGATCAATTTCAATTAATTCAGTTTGGTTTATTTCGTTTTTAAAATTAATTGGTTCTGAAAGTTGGTTTAGTCTGTTAGTTTAGTTGGTTTACTCTGTTAGTTTAGTTGGTTGTCAGTTTTCAAAAGTGATAAACGACTAGATTGAATAAAATGACTCTTTTTTAATTATATCTTATATAATAATATAAATAAAATTATATTTATATAATAATTTAAAAATATATAACCTACAATTTTTTGTATAATAAAATAAATAACTTATGTATTAAAGCTTTAAAATCAATTAAACAGAACAACTCAGGTTTGGTTTGATTATTTTGATTAAAATATTTTTTGATCGATTTGATCAATTTTAAAAATTTATTTGATTTAATCAATTTTAAAAATTTTAAAATTAACGCAAGTATATCTGAATCAAAGGCAGGCCACAAATACAGAACAAATTTTCTTTGATTGGTTGCTATGGATAGGGTGGTAACGATTCAGTTTGTTTACGATTACCGTGTTATTCTGGTTTTTTAAAGATTGAATAGAAATCAAAATGAATACTTTATATAATTAAATTGACCCAAATCAAATCGTAGCAGTTTGGATCAATTTGG
Source organism: Adansonia gregorii (assembly GCA_038382025.1). Taxonomy (NCBI): domain Eukaryota; kingdom Viridiplantae; phylum Streptophyta; class Magnoliopsida; order Malvales; family Malvaceae; genus Adansonia; species Adansonia gregorii. The sequence continues at coordinate 1,454,730 of JBBYHO010000001.1, read as the reverse complement.
TTCATCAAGTTTTTTCAATTTAAAAGAATTTTTTTTCACTTTTTTTTAAAATTTTTTCATTAATTTAAAAATAAATTATTTATTTTTATATTATAATAAAATTTTAAAACTAATTATGAATTAAATAAGAATAAAATTCTGTTTAACTTGAATAATTATGGTTTGTCTAACTTGTGTTAAAAATTAGATTAAATTGAATATATTTAATTACGATCTGAATTGAAATCGAATGGAAACTAGAACTAACACTATTGTTCTAATCCATACTCGATTTTCTCAATCTTCTAGTCCATTTTCGATTTTCTTGACTTTCCCTCAGCCCTGGCCATAGCAGTTCAACATGAAACCTTTTAGAAGGATCGAATCGATGGAATAATCCCTACAAGTGTTCACAAGCAGAAACATATTTTACTCGGCGATATTATGCTTTAATAATTGTTACAAGAAACGACCCATATGGCGTAGACTATCAATAAGCACAAGCAACACAGAGACCTCTCACCATAATACATGACTAGGGGGGCAGAGGGTGAAAGAAAACGTTGGCTGTGCCCAATCCGGGCACGCAATAATGTTTTTTTTTTTAATTTCAATTTGAGGACGGGGATTTTAACTTCATTCATCAAGCAGAAGAAAGACGAGGCATGCAAATAATGTTCCTATCAACTATAGTTTTGACTTTTATTTTTCTTAAAGTACTCGTATCCGATATATGTTCGAATATCGGTATGAGTATAGACCTTTCAATGATTTTTCAAATACATAAAAACTTAAAAAAATTGTATAGTCTATCAAACAGCCAATGACCATTTTCAAGCGACAAGGAAGACCAATATACCTACATGAATAGAATAATAAACTAAAGATTATATATATATGTATGTATATATATAAATTTTCACATGGTTTAAGGGTCAAGATGACGTGAAATCCTTAATAACTCTATTCAGCATGCTCGCTAGAGACAATCTCGTAATGCTTCAAAGCTGAAACAAAAATGGCCTGCGACTTCAAATTACCTCTCCAACATCCTGTCACCATTTAAAGTAGAGATATCCATTCTACTCTGAATATCAGCATTCAATAAAAAGCAATCAAATCACAAACTTACAGAACCTAATCCAAATGCAACTATGATGAAAATGTGGAGTCCGGTCATTCATGTTGACATTAATCTGCATTTAAAAATCACAAGTTGCACGGCAGGGCAATGCATGAAAGTAGATCAGTAAATATTGTAAATTGCAACCATCCACAATTCAGAATAATCCAAAATTTTCAAAGATGATCAACCGACTCATGGTTAAGAAACAAATCTGTTCCCCAAAACAAATAACATTTTATTGCAAAAATTAGCATTGCTACCTAATAGATATATGCTCGGACCCAATCCTCGATAACAACTTCAAAAAATCCAGAAAGAGCAGGATGATTTCAGTCCTCTGATTGCCTCTGTCCTAGCACTGGAATGTCTTCATATCGTTTCTGTTGTATAGCAAACAAAATCAAATTTACGAGTTAATAGATGACAGCTAAGCTCCAAACTAATTCATTATTGCAGACAAAGATCAGCAAACATGCTGTTGTCAGTTCAACATGCAAACAAGTTTTGAGGGTCCATCGTATTGGATAAGCTAACCAAAATCTGTTTAACCATTATGAAACTGCAGCTATCTTGAGACTTGCAAGAACAGAAGAATTATAGCTTTAAAGAAGGCTTGATATTATCACATTGTTTAGGAAGAGGAGATGAAGAGGAAGCAAAGAAGCAAAAATACTTCACTTTTCACTGCACGTAACTATGCACAGAACTGACCGAAGATAATACCAATGCACCTAAGAGATTGAATATGAAATGCATAGTAAGTTACACTACCTGCCACTGGATAACAATATAAAGCAATGCAATTGTTTAACAGTGGCTACAGTCTTCAACATAATTGCCACGTTTATTTCAAAGTTCATGATATTGAGTTTGCAAAGAAGCTATAATTCTTCCCAGATCCTTTCTCTAGAAAGCCTATCACAAACGATAAGTGAGACCAAACATATTCCCACAGTTCCCCAAACATTTAATAGCACTAACAGGACTATGGAAGCGTAATAGTGGTTGTTCTTTAGCAAAAATCGACATTACCTAAGACTACAAATACTTCACAAAATCCACCATGGAATGTACGAAGTTGCATAAAACCATACAAAAGACTGTTATAAGAGTATTATATTTATATCTAGATTTCAGAATTTAGAATGAACCAAATAAAGAAGTACCATCTCAGGCTGTCTTAATTGCTATAAAGGTTTAAATTTGTCCATCAGGGAGTAGGAGTTATCCTCTCCATGTTGCAATCAAATGCAAATCCCTGTGTGCTTGTGCAAAGTGACAATGAATTAACGATTGAATTTACGACTCAGATTCCAAAGAATCCACACATAAACAAGCTACCTGTGCCATAAAATACACAACAAAACTGATATGCTTAAAATTAGAAAATTTACCCCAACATTGTTGTATTCCCAGAGCTTATGAACTCCATAATCCACAGCCTGCAAAAGTCGAAACAATTAGAACAAGAATCTTCTCCATTCTTTCTCATTAGACCAAAACTCATAAAAAAAAGCTACCATTTAAACGTTATAAGAAAATCATCATTAACAACCAAAAACCAAAAAATCAATAAAAATTAACAATCCTCCGGCCAAAAAAAATATTCCAATCAGTAAATAAACAACACCCAAAACTTTTTTCAAAAATCAACACTAAAATTTAATCGAAACAACGGATCAAAAGTGGAAACGAAGAGATTCAATGCGAAAAAGAAAAGAGTTAGAAGTTACCCGTTCTCCGAGGAAAGCCCCGGCGATGACGAAGGTGACGTAGACGGAGTTACGGCGCATGATGACTCTGTAGAGACCTTCAAAAAGGCCTCCTTGACCTCTTCTTCTAGCTGCGTAATCCATGGCGATTCTCAAAAGGTAGAGGGAGTCGCTCTTGCTGGGATCTTCGATTAGGGTATTGCAGAGATGTTGGACGCGAAGAAAATGGGGAATTTTGTTCTGCAACGATGAAATTTTGTGACAAGGGTTACCGGGTTAAACCCAAAGAAAAGGATTAGAATCAAATTTTTACCATTTTTTTTCGATTTTTAGCTATGCCTACGCGGAAGGCCTTTCACTTGTCTGCGCACTAAGTCCAGCGTAAACAACATGAGTCCAAAAACAAAAAAACAAAAAAGAGTTTGGCACGAGTGCGCCACGGTCCTCCGGTAATCACGGGTCTGTCGGCTGCGCGCGTGTGAAACAGCTTTCCTCTTTGAGTCTGATCACAAAATCTTTTTGGACTGAAAAACCTTAAAAAGGGCAAAGAAAAACAAATTAAAAAAAAAAAAATCAAAAACTTCTTCAGCTACCGGTTTGTCAATACCACCCTTCTACTCTCAACTTCAAATCTCGCACTCAAACAAAAGAATCGAATCGACAAAAGGAAAACCAATTTTTTTTAAATTATTAATTTTTCTCAAACTATTTGGTTAAATGGAGTTGTTAGATGGAAACTTAGAGCTCAAGGAGATTCAAAAGCTCCAAGGCCACACCGATAGGGTTTGGAGCGTAGCCTGGAATCCCGCCACCACCGCCGCCGATGTTCCCAAGGTTTTCGCTTCTTGTAGCGGCGATAAGACTGTTCGAATCTGGGAGGAGAGCCTCCACACCCGCTCCTGGGACTGCAAGGTCCTTTTCCACTCTATTTATTCATTTCTACTTATTTTATTTTTCTAATTGTTTTTGCTGAAAAAAATCGTATTAAGAGGAAGTGAAAATTGATTTAAGCTAGGTCAGGAGCTTACGAATTTCAAATTTTTGTTGCCTTCTATATTTGAATTAACAAAAATAGAAAAAAAAAATATGTAAAGCCTTTTGAAGTTTATAATTTTACTGCAATTCTTTCTTTCAAAAGGAATGAATTCTATTTTTTTTTTAATAATTTGTTTCGAAATATTAGCTTAAATGATGCTTGTTGGAATTCATGGTGATTTAGGGTGTGCTCTTTTGCAGGCCGTTTTGGAAGAAGCACACACTAGAACGGTCCGATCCTGTGCTTGGTCACCTTCTGGGAGATTGTTGGCCACTGCCAGCTTTGATGCAACCACTGCCATATGGGAAAATGTTGGGGGTGACTTTGAATGTGTTTCCACTTTGGAGGTATTATTCTTATTCTGTTATTGTTTTCTTTTCATTTCTTAAAATTTTTCAGTCTGTTTTGGTGTTATTGGTAAATCACTGAGCAAACCATAATTACGCTGAAATTGTGACTTAATGGAAACGGTTTACCATGTAGAAAGAATTGGGCACAGACAATATCATGCTTCTTGCATTCTGCTAGAAGTATTGTCCAATGTGGCAGTTATTAGTATTTAGATTATTTTTCTTTAATATCTGTTTCATATGTTAATAATATCGGAAACATTTATTTATTTGCTGCGGTTTATAGGGTCATGAAAATGAGGTGAAAAGTGTGTCCTGGAATGCATCAGGTTCTCTTCTTGCAACATGCGGGCGAGATAAAACTGTTTGGATTTGGGAAGTGATGCCAGGGAATGAATTTGAGTGTATTCAAGTTTTGCAAGGCCATACTCAAGATGTGAAAATGGTTCAGTGGCATCCGACAATGGATATTTTGTTTTCCTGTAGCTATGATAACACTGTCAAGGTACTGTTTGGGCTAAAAAGATCTCTATCTCTTGAAAAGACAATAGGAATCTCTGATCTTTTGCAAATTCCATTGTATACTAACAAGATTGAGAAATGCGATTGAGTTTGTGATACATTTGCTTTTCCTTGTAGGTTTGGTGGTCAGAGGATGCTGACGGTGATTGGAGCTGTGTGCAAACTTTAGGGGAATCTAGCAAGTACTAAGCCTAAAACTCTTCTCTCTTTGTTGTTTCAGCTCAATTTCTTGTTTATTGTACTGCTTGACTTGTACTTTTTCTTTATATTTTCTTCAAATCATCCTATGAAGTATTGTAGTGATGCCTTTTAAATTTTATAAGGGCTTGAAGATTTTTTTTCAGCTGGTTTATGAAATTGTCAGACTACTAAAAATTCTTCGCACAATATCTTATGGTCAGTGGTCATTCTTCCACCGTCTGGTCACTTGCTTTTAATGTTAAGGGAGACAAATTGGTGACTTGTAGGTATGTACAACAATTTTGTCCTTCTAGCCTGCAGTAATTGGAATTACAGTATTATGGCATCAAAGCAAAGCGCCTGTGCACACACACACACACACACATTTGCACACAGTTATAAGAAGTAGAACTAAAATAATGGCTGATTTTGCAGTGATGATCTTACCTTGAAGATATGGGAAGCAGACATCACGAGGATGCAATCTGGAGATGGTTATGCACCCTGGTAAGAAACATGCTGCCTTTCTTTTCCATTGAATTTCTCCAGTTGCTAGCTCTTGGTTGTCATATCAAATCCATATCTAGGCTGGTTTGCAGATATCAGGACTTAGATGCTTGGTTGATGTCTTTGGATCTCGTTTCTCCATTTGTTTATAGTGTGTAGAACTTTCTGTGGCTATCTGCAATAGTTTCCTTGCACAACTAAAAATCAGAGTCAATGATAAATTCATGGCCTATGATCTTCATTGGAAAGCTATTAATGCTCACATTTTGTTGTGAAGAAGCTCATTCTTGCTTGTATTAAACTTAAGAGCTTCAAGTATTGGCTTGGTAGTTGCAGCGCTCCTAGCAAAGAATTAGCAGCGAAACTATTGTGATTAACATGCATATTCTGAATACCTTTTGTGAACTGGGTAGCGAACATATAAGATCTTATTTACTAGTTTTATTAAGCATAGCATTTACTCTTAAGGATTAAAATTAACATTGACATGTAGTATTTCCTTTCTTTTATTCTTGTTTAAGACCTTGTGATGAGATAATGTGCTTCAATTCAATGGTTGTTCAGGAATCATCTGTGTACTCTCTCAGGTTATCATGATCGAACCATTTTTTCGGTTCACTGGTCAAGGTATATTTTTTTAATTGTAGTAACTATTTTCTCCTTGGGGTTTCTACCATGTATCCTCTTATTTTCTGTCTAAATTGTTGAAAAGTCCTAATTACAAAGAAACTGCGTCTATGTTATTGTCAGGGACATGCTAGTACTTACCTGTTTGTTCTTTTCAGCCAACCTTGTTTTCCCCTTGAAAGGAAGAAATTAGATGATAACCCTATTCCCAAAGAAATAGCTGAAGGATAGGTTTAACTTGATTTGTATCATCTGTACCATTTTCAGTGACTGAAAATGTCTATCTAAAGCTTAAATCTACAAGTGACCCACACATTAGCCATAGTCATGATCTTGAGGAATGCCTCTTATGGTGAGGGATAACCTCATCACCGTGCATATACTTTAAAGTTTCATTTTTCAAGAATTTGGTAGCAACTTTGTGAGAAATGGGATGGCAACCTACGTCAGACGGAGTCTAACATCAACTTTCATTGTGAAAATATTTTAAGTGAAGCGTGTTCTATTAAAAAATTTATGTGACTATCTAACATTGTAATTATTTAGTGTAATTTTAGTTAAAATGAGGTTGATTTTGTTGCCTGTGTGGTTCCACTTTGTAAGTTTGAGATTTGATAATTTAAGAAACAAGTAGCTACTGCCCTCTATTTTTAATATTTATTTAGTATTTACCGTCTTAAGAATTTTCTTTTCTTTTAAGTTTTTATCTGAAACTGATTGTATCTGTCTTGTTAATATTACAGAGAGGGAATTATTGCCAGTGGATCTGCTGATGATGCTGTACGGTTGTTTGTAGAGAGCAAAGATGGTTTGGTATGTTATTCTTTCAGGGGTGAAATACATAAACCCCGAAAGGACACTACCTCCCCCCTTGCTCTAGTTTTAAAATAGCAGTTTCCCTCCCTTGACCATCTAACCTGTTAGTCAACCACCATTACTCACGTTAGACCCTGTGGCCATGTCAGTTTAAATATTGGCCAATTATTCCCTTTTTTTTTTGGCAAATGAAATTGTCCTTGTCTCTTCCCTTCCACTTTCATCGGTATATTGTTCGAATCTGTTAAGTGTCTATTATGTCTTAGGTCTCCTCTAATTTTATATTCAAGTTCGGTGCCTCCACCTATGGTCAATTGATTTTAGGTTGGATGCTTAACTCAGTACGATAACTCAAGTTTTGTTATGTTGCAACCCCATGTGATATCATCCTCATATAGTCTTTAGTAAGCTACATGCAAGGGGTTGCTAAATGATGTTATCCACAGCTATTGGGCTTTCTGTGGTCCACCCCTTATATTCAAGTTGGATCCTCCACCTACAGCCAATTGATTTTTAAGTTTTATACCTAACATGATATTAAAGCTCAAGTTCTATTTTGTTTACCCTATGTGAGGTTCTCCACATGTAAGCCTTTGTTAAGCTACATGCGAGGAGAGTGTTAAATGGTGTTATCCCTCATTTGTTAGATCTTGGATTGCTTGTGGTCTTATATTCAAGTTGAGCATCTCCACCTATTAATTTTAGGTTGGATGCTTAACATAGTATCAAAGTCTTTGTTATGTTGTTACCCTTGAAGGTTGTCCACCTCTTGTGAGATTGTCCGCATATTGGCCCTTATTGAGAGCTACATGTGAAGGGGGAGTGTTAAGTGATATTATCTTATATTTGTTAAGTCTTGGGTTTTCTATGGTTTTTTCTATGGTCTTATATTTAAGCTCAGCGCTCCACCTACAACCAATCTGTTTTAGGTTGGATAGTTGATGTGATATCAGACCCAGGTTCTATTATGTTATCATGTGTGAGATTGCCCACCCTTGTGAGGTTTCCTTATTAGCTGCATGTGAGAAGTGTTAAGTGGTGTTATTTCGAATCAGTTAAGTCTTAGGTTTCTTGTGATCTTATATTCAAGTTGGTCCTCCATATATAGCCAATTGGTTTTAGGTTTGGATACTTGACAAAATCCAACAAAAATTCAAAATCAATAAATGCAAGAAAAAAAATGAAAATAATCAAAAAAATGAAAAAAAAAAATATATATTAACCATTTCCACTTGGGCAATAAAACATGCATCGGTATCAATGTCCTACCTTTGAAAGAAGGGTGGTTCTATGAATTCTAGCCAAAGTGATTGAGCAAATTGTCCTGCTGTGCATATTAAGAGTTTTTGGCTGGATAATTGCCCCTCGCCCTTTCACTTTTAAGGTTTTGAAAATGGCTATTCAGCAGATTAATCTATTTTGTGGTTTTACTACAGATGAATGGACCTTCATATCAATTGCTATTGAAGAAGGAGAAGGCCCATGACATGGACGTAAATTCAGTACAATGGTGCCCTGGGGTAAGACTTCCTTTGAAATTAACGAGGATTAGTATATGTGCTTGCATTCGCATGTACATAAAATTAGAAATGAATATATATCGCAAGCACAGATGGTTTCTTTATGCATGGTAGAGTATGGTTGTTGGCTCAGTTATTGGGTTAATGATTGATTTGCTCAAACCATTGCCTTAGAAATGGTTGCAAAATCATCCAGAAAGTATTCAAAATAAAAGGAGAAGTTATGATTAAATGTCGGTATCATTAGCTTTACACTGTTTGGTAGGAGGAAAACAGGATGGAAGGGGAAAAAAACACTACCGTCTTTCCATCATTTCTTTAGTTTAAGATGAGGGAAATAGGAAGAAGGAAGCCAAATGGATGGACCTGCACATTTCCTTTTCTTTTAAATTTAATCCTTCCAAATGTGGGAGGAAAACATTCGTTTGACTTAAATTAATAATTTTATTTACAATTTTACTTGAAATCTCTTTCTTGCCCTTGATTTTTAATTTGTCGTGCGAAACACAATGCTTTCCTCTCGTTTCCATTTTCTATCATCATTTTTTCCTTCCCTTCTCTTCATTTTTCTTTATGTTTACTTAGCCCTTAGCAGCCTACCTACTGTGTTGAGCTAGAATTTTCCTACATTTGCACATTTTCTCTTGAATTGCTGCATCTCGCTTTGTTTATTTTCTAGAGATTATTTCTTTCAAAGCTAATAGTATTTGGGGTTTATTCTTTAAAAGAAGCCTGAATTGACCATTTGGAAAGCTTATACTACCATGTGGTTGTACTTTTACAATCGATTTGCCTTGATTCTCAACTTCAGCTAACATTTTGTTTTCATTGTTGTTGAAAATAACAGGAAAAGTGTCTACTTGCTTCCGCAAGTGATGATGGGACTATAAAGATATGGGAATTGGAAACTTTGCCCTGATCAAAATTTTGTGAAATTTCTTCTTCTTCATTTTTTTTATTACATGGCTTTGGGGTTTTAGATATGTATTGTTTCGGAAATTTGTATAAGTACTTATAATAGAAACATGGTTGAAACAATAGTCAAGCAGAATTTGTGGGAGCAAAAATGAAAGGCAAGATGAAATTCACGTTTTGCTTAATTGATTTTTGTATTTACTATTAAGATGCTTAATTCAGTAAATTTGGAATCGAAACTCAGCACCTATAATTCTTTCTCCTGTCTCTAAGTAATGGCCTGGTTATAGATTTAACCATGAAATGCATGATTCTATTTCCTTTCGACCGTAAAAGCCAGACCAGACTCTTAACTTGAAGGATTGTCCCTCGTCCCCGTTTGTGAGACAGCTCAGGCAGCCAGGTGATTCATGGTTAGACACTGGCCGTCTTTTCCCATCTAGGACACGAATTTTAGTGCAACACAATCGGTCATGGGAGAATTGGGGGGGGGGGGGAATAGAACTAATAATACTTCATAATTTATCACCTTTAGAAATGGCCCCCAAATGACATGCACCGCTCAGCCAGTCAGCCCTGCTTGTTGGAGGGGTAGGCTTGGGTTTTTCCCCACTGTGAACAACCTCAAAAATTGCATATTTTTATCCTGAATGAACCCTGTAGAGATTATATTATTTCTCTCTAATGAAACTGAAACCTGTAAAAGATGATGAGTGAAAGAAAGAAAGCAATCATCAATCTTACCTGAAAACACAATCAAAGTTCATTTTTTGTTAACTAAAAAGATTTTTACCAGATTCATCATTACACTGCCTACAAAACAATCAGAAGCAGCAGAAAACATCATTCTCAAAGAACAAAAATCAAGCGGTTCATCACGTATTTTTGTTTTCCTTTTTTTTTTTTTTCAAATCTTGGATCGACTGATATTAGAAAAAAAAAACAAAAACATTTTACCAGATTTTGATATAATTTTAACACCTGTTTTCTATTCTAATTCGGCCAGAATTTGCTCTTCTTCCTTCTTCAACCAAAGCTGCACGAGCTGACATAATCCTACTAGGAACCAAAGCAGCTTCAAATGCTGAACAATCAATCCAATCTTTCAAAAGTTCTTCCTGACCCCATATATCAGGAATCCAAACCCTGGTTGCTGCCATTTCGATCCTATGCTTCTTCAGTCTCTCTCGTCCATTACCTTCTTCCAATAACCCTTCAGCCTTCACTGCTTCTTTGGTAACTTCATCAGCTGCCACTGGAAGCCCCGCTGCTGATGATGAAGACCCACCCTGCAACGAGCTTCCCTCGTTATTAATAACCCCATGAGAGGTTAGAAGCCCTGAACTTCCTGCCTCAACAACATGAACATCGACAAGATCGTCGACAGCTGGCAGCTGAGTTTTGTCGGGTTCTTCCAAAAACTGGGGAGCTGCTGGTTCACTTGCAGACTGAGCAGGACCCTGGTGGGTGGTCATTTTTGTTGGTTCGACGTTCATGAAGCTGATACACGAAAGTAATGAAACCCTTCTCTTTTTTTTTTTTTTTCCTTTTTCTCTTCCTTGAGAAGATTGAAAGATCACATTAACATGCAGAGATCAAGGGTTTATGGGTGTGGGGATGATATAAAAAGGCTGATCATCAAAGAGTGGGTGGGGAGTTCGTTTACACGTCATTTCCCTTAACAAAACTTTCAAGATGTTTTGTTTTTATTTTGTATGGTAAGTGAGAAACGTACGTGTCTTGTCTTCAGGAGGGTTTGGATTCCATTTTGTGTGGTTTTTGGTTCCAACAAGTTTTGATAAAACACCAAAAAGCTATGGAAAAAGAGAGCCTTTCAATCAAAGAAAACCAGTAACTTCTTTAAATGATTCCTTGGATGGATTTTTGGCAGGATTGTGAGGCTGAAGTTTATTTTAGTTAGAAAAAGTAACCCTTAGGATGGATGGGTATTTTAAGAAAGAAATTCACTTTAAATTTTTAAACAATGAAATTCATTTTATTTTATTTTATTTTTTCAAAATTTTCTTCCTTATTGCACATTATCAATCATAAAATATCAAAGTCAAATAATAAATTATGATTTTACTCAACTATAATACA
>JBBYHO010000001.1:1417636-1436181 GCA_038382025.1 Adansonia gregorii | reverse complement strand
TTTTTTCACTTAAAACAATGACGTGGACTCCCTCCTAGCCTAATTATAAACAAGTAATTAAAATTGTGGAAAAACCCTCAAAATTTTCATAATCACGTAAAGTACCCAATAAGTTTTTGAAATCTAATACATTGTGAGAAGTTTTATTTTTTCACATTCTCTCCTGTGAACTTTCAAAGACCACGCACTTTTGGCAATTTCATGGTAAAACTAAACGATTCTAAGTCATTGGCAAAAGTAATTCAAAATTTTGCCCAAACAAAACAATTACTCAAAGGAAAACGGCTTCATTCTCAGCTGATCTCATCTGGGCATCCACTATGCACTTTTTTAACCAACCATCTCCTTAATATGTACTCAAAATGTGGTCAATTGGACTACTCAGTCAAACTGTTTGAGAAAATGTCTCAAAGAAACTTGGTTTCTTGGACTGCTATGGTAACTGGGTTTTCTCAGAACTTACATAACTTAGAAGCCATAAAAACTTTTTGCAGAATGCGAATTGCTGGGGAAAACCCAACCCAGTTCGCTTTTTCGAGTGTTATTAAGGCTTGTGCTTCTGTTGGGTTGGCTGAGTTTGGGAAGCAAATGCATTGCCTCGCATTTAAATTTGGGTTTGGTTCTGATATTTTTGTTGGTAGCAATTTGGTTGACATGTACTCCAAATGTGGAGTCATGGTTAACGCTTATAAAGTTTTCCAAGAAATTGAGTGTAAAGATGAGGTCTTGTGGACTGTTTTGATTGATGGATATGCAAAGAACGGTCCTTTTGAGGATGCATTGTCGGCTTATAAGAATATGGTTAATGAGGGAATTGATATTGACAAGTTTGTTCTTTGTAGTACCTTAAGTGCTTGTGCAGCATTAAAGGTTTTAAATTTTGGGAAATGTCTCCATTCAGTTCTGGTGAAGAAGGGGTTTGAGTTGGAGATTTCTGTGGGAAATGCTCTCACTGATATGTACTCAAAAGTGGGAGATATGGATAGTGCCTCAAATGTGTTTGGAATTGACTCTGAGTGTGGAAATATTGTGTCTTGTTCTTCATTGATTGATGGATATGTTGAGATGGATCAAATGGAGGATGCTTTAAGTGTTTTTGTTGAGCTGCGGAGGCGAGGAATTGAACCTAATGAATTCCCTTTCTCAAGTTTGATCAAGGCTTGTTCCAGCCAAGCTGCACTTGAGCAAGGGACACAGCTTCATGCTCAAGTGATTAAATTCAATTTTGATGGAAACCCTTTCGTTTCTTCAGTTCTTGTTGATATGTATGGAAAATGTGGGTTGCTCGATTATTCTATTCGGGTATTTGATGAGATTGAAAATGCAACTGAAATAACATGGAATTCAATGTTAAGTGTGTTTGCTCAGCATGGTTTAGGAAAAGATGCGATACAAATATTTAACAGCATGCAGAACGAAGGAGTGGAACCAAAGGCAATAACGTTTGTCAGTCTTCTAAGAGGCTGTAGTCATTCTGGCTTAGTGGAGGAAGGGTTAAGTTTTTTTAATGCCATGGAGAAGACATATGGAGTAGTGCCTAGAGAAGAGCATTACTCTTGTGTTATTGACTTACTTGGTCGTGCTGGACGGCTTAAAGAAACTGAAGAGTTTATAAACAAAATGCCATTTGAACCGAATGCCTTTGGATGGTGTTCTTTCCTTGGAGCTTGCAGGATCCATGGTGACAAAGAGAGAGGTAAACTTGCAGCAGAAAAATTGATGCAGCTTGAACCTGGAAATAGTGGAGCTCATGTTTTGCTTTCAAATATTTATGCTAAGGAGCAGCAATGGGAAGATGTGAGAACATTGAGGAAGATGATGCAAGATTTTAATGTTAGGAAACTACCAGGTTATAGCTGGGTTGATGTTGGAAATAAAACTCATATTTTTGGTGTTGAAGATTGGTCTCACCCTCAAAAGAAAGCAATTTATGAGAAGCTTGGTGCTCTTTCGGATCAGATGAAGAAGGCTGGATATGTCCCTTGCACGGATTCCATTCCCTTGGATATGGATGTTGGTGTGAAGGAGAAGATACTTCAGCATCACAGTGAGAGAATCGCTATTGCATTTGCACTAATAAGCATGCCAAGTGGGAAGCCGATCATTGTAAAGAAGAATTTAAGGGTCTGCTCGGATTGCCACTCTGCAATTAAGTTCATATCTAAGGTGATTGGAAGAAAAATTATTGTCAGGGACAACAGTAGATTCCATCATTTCTCAGATGGCTTGTGTTCTTGTGGAGATTTCTGGTAACGTTTTGACGTCTTGAAGTTTCGCAAACAAATCCATGCACTTGACCAGGTATTATGCTCAGCTAACATGTTATATTAAGCAGCTGCTATTGGTGAGGCTATATGCCAATTACGATTGAAGCTGTTGAAACTGAATGATCTTTGGAACAACGTCAATAAGATGATTATTAGCAAGGAACTAGAGGATAGCAAAATAAAGCGCTCTGAAGAATGCTACTTAACCAACCCATAAAGTACAATAATTTGGAAAAGAGATTTTTTCCCCTTTTCTTTCATAAGTTGTTATAGTTGAACAGTTCTGGATGCTGGATACTCTGCAGCAGAGGGCTTACTGATATAAGCCAGGGGAAAATTTTAAATTTCAAACAAAGTGCCTGTTTCTTATTAAGAAATGGGAACATCATGCATGTTTCTGTTGCATTTTGCTGTGTTATCTGCTTACAGTGTTCGGTTTGATGTATTCTTTGACAGTATTCGTCTGCATGTTCCTGTTGTACTTTGCTGCATTCTCAGCTTACTGGTGTTCGGTTTCATGTTTTCTTTGACAGCATTCTTCTACATGGTATTGCTATTAAGCAACCTAAAATTTGATTCTTCAAAGTATATACCAGAAGCTTAAAAGTGCATTACAAGATCAATTAAACAGAGTAATCTCATCTTTACTTTCCTCAAATGCACCCTGTACAAGCTAGTCAAAGTTTTATTTAAACATGGTACTGAAACGAACTCTATACTAAATTTTGAGAAATTTACTGAACTTATTGAAAGGGGGAAGAGGTAGTTGCTTTAACTGTAAGGGAACAAACTATATAGAACCAACAACTAACATTGCTATACTTTTAAACAAGCATACGCGCCAATAGCTCAAAACCCTAGACCAGTCACAAGGAGGAATCTCAGAGTGAAGCATAACTGCATTGGTCGAGACACGATGCAGAAAACCATTCAAGCTCTTGGATAGCGTGAACGTCCTTTCTTCTTCAGGAATTCAGGGATGTCCACTGAACCACCTTCACTGAAAGAAGGCCGTCGATTGATTCCAAGACCAATATCTCCCTGTGCTAGCTGACCTGCCTGCATTTCAATGGGAATCCAATATAAATTGGTGTGAGAGAGAGAGAGAGAGATGGAGAGAGACAGAAATGGAGACAGTTGAGCGGTACCTGAAGAGACCTTCCTTCACTTTCTTCTTGACGTTTAAATCCCGTGGCAATTAGAGTTATGCTTACCTAAAAAAAGACCCAAAGTGATGTTTCACATCAAACTAGTGATTCATATTCAGGACCATGAATGATGTTTGCCGGCATGAGGTATTCCAGGTCTGAGCAAACATGACCTTGTTTATTTACCTAAATGAAGAACCAACAGAGATGACCAAGCCTATATGGTTTTCATCATCAATTCAACAGTTCGCATCAATTCATTGTGAACTCTGCATCTAAATGTGGCCTTATTCTTCATATATGAAGAACTCGAGAAGGGCTAAATAAGCCTTCGGGAAGCAGGGATGCAATCCCATTGCCGATCTCATCGCTTGATAAGGCTGAGATACTTTGATAGTTAACAAAAATTAGATACACGGGAACTAGCCACTGATATAAACACAAAGGCAAAGCATCTCTTATTGGGTCAACATGTGACGTAGACAGTAAAGTCCATCCACAAAGTCCAGCTGTTTCCAGATTTAATCCTACTTTTCTGAATGTTTAATTCATTGAATCACTGTTATCAGATATGCTTGATTAAAACCACAGTTTGACAGAAGGCCTAATTAAAGCATGGTGAACAAAGTACAGGCATGCATATGACTGTTTTCTCATTCTAAACTTCGGCATGAGAACATTAGAACAAGCATTTAACTTACTTGGCCACTAAGTGATGGATCTATCACTGCTCCAAATATTAAGTTGGCAGTGGGATCCACAAGATCATATACAACCTCAGCTGCAGCATTAACCTACAGAAATTTATCATATATCAAATGACGCATATGTGAAGAGGAACATAATAAGAAAGCATATCTGAAACATGCAGGACATTCAAGATAATCAAGGTTTCTTGCGCGTAATATTTTGGTCACTGTGTAGACAATTTCTGGTTATTGGTGGCACTAATGATAACTTTAAGTTGCTGTGACCAATTGCTAAATGCCTTTCAAAAAATGGTACATAGTTGATAGCACATCGTTCTTGCATGTTAACAATGAGAAATAGTTGCAGCTTGGGGGCCAATCATAAACCAATAGGTCTACAAGAGCTCAAACGATAATTAAAACATATTTCTTAAGTACTCAGCGGCTGGAGATGTGAGTTTGCATTTCCTATAATTGGTTTCCTCTCTAAAGGAATATGCCTGTTTATCAGATATGGTGGGGATGCTTGGGCTTCAATTACTCTTATTCTACCAGGAATGGCTCCACTCGCATATAACCGACAATTTTTTAGCACAAGATAAAGAAAAAGAAATGGATAGACAGGCAGTAGGGATAATAGGCAATTATAACAACCCTCTCCCCCAACAACACATACACACACACACTGATTGAGAGAGTTAAGGACACAGGGATACCTCAAACAATGTTAAATCACTTCCACCAGTTATGTTCCACACAATTCCAGTGGCTCTTTCTATGCCAATATCTAACAAAGGTGATTGGATAGCATTTAGTGCAGCATCTCTTGCCCTTGTTTTCCCTACAAATCAGTCGAAGTGACTTGTCAATGAAAAGGCAGTTAAAGAAACTGAATTACCAATTAATAAACCAAAGCATCATGATAAGAAGAGATCACCGGCCATATTAGAAGTAAAAATCATCAATAAGTACTGCCAATAAAAGGAAAAGAAAAGAAAAGAAAATGGACAAGCTACAATCACTTCTATTTTGTTAGAGGGCGAAAAGAAAAGAGGTAGAAACTTCATGCATTCAAAGTTCAAACTCCAGTGTATTCTGTTCTGAGAGAAAAAAAGGTCCAATCTGCGCCATATTTAGCATTTCCAAAACACAACTGAGAAACATGTAACATGATGGTGGTCCAGTTCTTGAATCAAGATATGAACGAGGAGATAACCATGAGAAACCTCCATTTTTTTTGGTTCCTTTTTTATACCTGCTCCTTTCTCCCCAGTCCCCACTACTTATACCCTTTTGCTCAGAAAATAGTAGGAGAATATGGGTAATAAGACAAACAACCTGAAATCTTGAAGCCTTAAATATAAATGCGAATGATCTCTTTGAATTACCAGTTGCAGTTCCTATCCCCATCAGTGAAGAGCCAGCATTTGCCATTATAGCTCGCACATCAGCAAAGTCCACGTTGACAAGTCCTGGAATCTGCAATGAGGAAACTCACAGCCACTTAGAGTGCAGCAGTATGGTCCAAAACTCATAATACTTCAATATCTGTGCCATTCAGAACATTTCACAAATGAATGCATGGTCACACAAATATATTGACTTTTACAGGCTCCAAGGATTCCAGAGCTCTGGAATCAATAGATTTAGCAGTAACAACATGTAAAGATACAGACTATCTGATAACATATTGACCCTGGAAAATATAGATAACTTTAGAATAAAAATCATGCCTGATAATAAATCATAGCTGTTATTTCCCAGAAATGGGCTCAAGATATTTCATCAAAATTTGCACCCAAGTATTATGTGGATAAAGGGAATAAATGGAAACCCCAATTTTTACCATCCAAAGCTTACGAATCAAAAACTCTATATATTCAAAAGGGGGGGGAAAAAGACAAAAAAAGCATCACCGAACTACTAGTTCATCCTTACCATATAATCAACTAGGGCAATAACTAAAGCAAAACTCTTTTTGGCCCCATTTGAGGTGCACAAATGTTTCCATTCCTGGGTGTAATATATCTCAAAAACATTCCATATGATCATTAACAAAATTGGAAGGACGCTCAGTTTCCAAGGACTAAATGAGGATAAAGGAAGAAAATGGCATTACAGTTAAGTTTCTTTTTTCAAATTATTTGGGTTTCAACTCAATGATGAAATTATATGATGAAATTATATAGTTAGATTAGGAGGTTTTCAATAGGTTCTTGAAGCATCCCATACCGTAATTATATCAGAGATACCACGAACACCTTGTCGAAGAATATCATCAGCCAGATTAAATGCTTCTGTTACTGGAGTAGATGGGGCAACTGCAGTCAACAACTTGTCGTTTGGAATAACAATTAGTGTGTCAACATTTTCTCTGAGAGCTGCAATTCCTTCCTGTGCTTGAACAGCCCTCCTTCTTCCCTCAAAAGAAAAAGGGGTAGTGACGATACCAACAGTTAATATACCCATGGACTTTGCAACCCCTGCAATTACAGGAGCACCACCAGTTCCAGTCCCTCCACCCATTCCAGCCTGCAAATTCCAACTTGAAGTCCTAGGTAAAATGTTAAAGAAAGATACTACAAGACGAAAGAAAGCCACGATCCAATGTGTTAATCCTAATTGTTAAATAATAGCAATCTATCAACATGCCATGTGCAACAGTACAAAGGTTTTGCCACCAGCAATTTAGAAAAAAAAATGTGTCAAGGGCAAAAACAAATCATGAATTAAATTAGTTCATGAATCATCAAATATAAGACAAATCAAACTAAACCGCATGATCAGATATAAAACAAAAATAGTATGGATTTTTACCTTAATGCTTTTAACACACATCTAATGCTTCCCACATAATAACAAGTTAAGCTTGCTGTCGGAGAAATAAAATGCAATTCTTACCACATCTTGACACTATAGACTTTGCACATTTACATTAACCATTCAAATGATTGAATAGATTTCATGAAACAAGAAAGCATGTATCAGCAGCCATAATTTTGTTCATCATATGACCAACGACTATTCACTATAAATAGGAAGATAGAAATATTTTCTTTGACAAATACTCTTCTCTACTCGCCTAGAGGAGTCAGTTAATAGTAATAAACAGAACATAAAACTATTCTTCTTGTTGCACAACTTATTATTTTGCACAATTTTTGTGTACTGTTAACAGTAATATTTTTTCATAGAAATAGTAGTTCTAAGAGAAGTACAAAGACAGAGAGACCTTAGATCCAAGACAGTCATGAAATCAAATTAGTAAAACTGATAGTAATAATCCAACTTCTACCCAAATGATAAAACTTGTAGAAGGATGGGAACTTACAGTAACAAAAACCATATCAGCACCATGAAGAGCCTCTTCTATTGACCCCTTGCTTTCTTTTGCAGCATTCATGCCAATCTCTGGGTTCCCACCAGCACCAAGACCCCTAGTTAGCTCCTGACCAATTTGCAAACGATGCTCAGGAAAGACAGGTGACATTTTCATCGCTTGGACATCAGTGTTAACAATCCAAAACTCCACACCCTGCATTGCGCTCTCTATCATGCGATTAACAGCATTTGATCCACCACCTCCAACACCAATAACTTTAATCTTAGCTTCATTATAATTACTTGAACCAGACATGTCTCCTAAGATCTTGGTGACACTTCCACTAGAACTCTCCTTTCTTGGGTTGGTTATTGTATTGTTCCCTTCACCTCTAAGCATCGAAACTTCGGGGTGCAGATTCAGAAAAGGGTCTTTATTTTGATACGGGCTGACACTGTGAGAGTTGGCCGAACATCTAAAATAAGGCATGGTAGACCTTTGGCCGGCACTTGAAAACCCACTTGTCCCACCCCAAATTTTAAGGCATTTAAGTCTCCCTGAAGGATTCTCCAATAACACTCTCGCTCCAAGAACATTAAGTACCCCCATTGGTCTGGTATCTGAAGGTGTAAAATACGGCGATATAGCAGTTGCCATTTGAAAGGCAGCACTAAGAATCAGATTTACTTAAGCTATGATACAAGCCAGAAAATTTAGAGGCGTAAATAGCTTAAATTTCAAGTTGCACACTCAATCCTGCATAAAACACTCAATAAAATCAAGACTAATATTCCAAAACGCTTTAAAATACCCATCAGCTAAAACACTGTCCGTGTCTATTTTTGCAGTTTGACCTTAAAACTAAAAGTAACCAGTAAAGGGCTCTAACTTTCTAAATTGAAGAGCACAAAATGCTTATAAAATGTAAAGCACAACTTCAAACAACTTGCCAATATACATTCTGAAATTAGAAAAGAAAAAAAAACCAGGACAGACAACCTAAAATGCTCCAACTTTAGAGTTCACAGCCAATCAGATCTACAATTCATAGCAAAAAGTCCAATCTTGCAGCTAAAACGCTGAACCAGAAATTTATTTTAAAAAAATGTATAAACAAAAATCCAATGCATCAAAAGTTATATCTGGGTCTTAAAGAGAAATAGGAAAAGGAAAAAAACCTGAAAGAGGTACAGAGTCGAAGAAAGCCGAAACAGCAAACTTCCCAAAGGCATTTGGGTGCTAAAGCCCAAATGTAGTGGAAATGGGGGAAGTTTTTTTTTCTTTTTTTTTTTTCCTTTTCTTTTTTGTAGTTGTTTTCAAGGCTTGGCTTTAGCTCTGCGATTTCTTTGTCAGGTTGCTGCTAATTAAAATAAAGAAAGATTAAAACCTAAAAAACAAAAAGTAGTACTCAAAAACAAAAAAGCTTGTGAATAGTGACCCTTATCGGCGAGGGTTTAAGTGGAACTGAATTTCTGGCCATTAAAATGCTTAAACCCTTTTTTGTTTTCTAAATTTTCATTGGTGGGGCCTCAACAAAAGTTTTTTAGTTTTTTTCCGATCGAAGAAATGAAAAGGAGATAGGACCTTTCAGTGAACTGGAGATAACAACCCAAAGTTCCCATCTTCCATACCCAAACAAAAAGGTCCAAGTTCCGCAACAGCCAACATCAAAGCCCAGTGTTCTGCAATTCTTTCTTTTTTAAAATTTTCATTAGGCTCCTGGTTCTTTTCATGGCCGATTTCCAATTGAAAGAAAAGAGAGGAAATTGGTTGAGAACAAAGGCATGAAAAACACTAATTGATCTAAAAGCTTTGATTCATGTGATTGGGATCAAGATGGATTATTAACAGACAAACTGTGATATCCAGAATTTTAATCTTTTACGAGTTTTATTTTTTATATGCTTAATTGGTAGTATTTACATGTCTTTATATGATCAATTAGAGATGATTAGTAAGTTGAAAAATATAAAATTAGACTTACAGCTCTTGCACTGGGCTAATCACTTGCGAAAAAAAAAGGGGGAAATGAGTATCTAATTTTTAAAATTTTTTTTATATATTTGTATAATCATATTTTATATTTGTATCCGAATATATGACGAACACTTTAAGGATAAAAAAGAATGTTGCACATAGACATGTTCATAGATCAGGCAATTAGCTTGTCCAGTTCGAGAGGTTTGATTTGTATTAGATTAAATTTGATAAAAGTTTTTGTAATTTAAACTGGTCATTATTTAAGTAATAAAAATTTATTTATAAATATTAATATATAATTTTTTAATATTATTTTAAATAATAATAATAAGAATTTCTAAGTCAGGCCTACGAAAAAAATAAATAAACAAATTAAGTGTACCTTCATTAGATATGTACATATAAGGATTTGAGGATTTGAAAACGTTTTGTGACGCAAAGACCGGCTTGTTCTTCTTGTTGATTTTTGTGCACCTTTTTGTTATGAAGTTAGTACATATCTTTGATCTTCTTCTGTTTTAATTTGTATTTTATCCTTTCTGCAACCCAAACTCTAGGAGGGCAGTGCAGATGTGGCCAATCTTTCATGATAACAGGCTGGTAGTACCGGCGGAGCCGCTAAACGCGGTGGCATATTAATTGAGGATATCAAGATCCTTTCTGATAAGATGAGATTTGAACTAACCTACTTGATTCTAGGGATGGTTGCTTTGCTTACCTAAATTCGCCACTCAAATTAAACTAGCAGGAACTAACCTACTTGGTGACCTTTTATAGCTTGCAGTAGGTGAAATTTATGTTACCTGAATTCGAGATTCCCACTTCCCATATTGGATTCAAGGTTAACACACATATTGCAGCTTGGCCTCTTAAAACTGGTAGATATTCCATTAATCTTTTTGAAATGATAGCACTTAACCTACTTTCATGAACGCTTATATATGATGACGACGTATAATATCTGCATGTGCTATGCTTTAATCAACGGTTAAGAATAACTGATTTTATATGCTTTTTTTAAATCATTTTTCTTGTCCTCTCCAAGTGCCAAAGCTTGTTTTCTGATCTGAATTCTGAACTTACTTTATACTTTCATTCTCAAAAATGGAAAATCAACATCATCGATGGAAACAATTTATCGCCCTCCGAAAAAACTTTGGGCCAAATTTGAGGCTTGAGATTAATACAGCAATAATGCAGACTTTAGTTCAGACTTCAGAATTTGATTATTTTATAAAAATCATATGTCCAAAAGTCTTCGTGGTAGATATCCATTGACTCTGTCATGTATTTTAAGGTTGATGATGATGTGCTTCAGATTGAGGTCGTCAGTATTTCTTCATTCCAAACTGTCATACATATGTTTTGTCTTCCATCACCAATGCCTGCAAATTCCATGGATTTTACTTTTTTTTTTTTTTGTAGCATACAAGCAACGCAACTGACCCGAAGTGGTCGAAAAAAAAAGGAAAAACCAAAGAAAAACAAAAGAAAAGATGAACAAGTCAAGTATTTACCTTGATAGCATCTTCTGTTTTGGGTTTACAACGGACAACTTAGATTTCTTCTAATTTTTCTTAGTTTCTCTTTAGCTTTCTGGGATTTTGTTTGTGTTTTCATTTGCCATTCCTCGAAGTACTGCAAGAAAAAAGTACACCAACATTAGGAGGGACAAAGCATAAACTGAATCTGAATACAGTATGACGCTTATGAAGCTGGACTTGAATGCATATTGCCATCAATGCTTAGAGTTTCTACTATGTCCAAGCATTTTTGGGCTATAATCCTCGATCGTCCCTTTTTTTTTTTCCATTTTTGCCCTGCAATGCAGTTGGAATCAGTTATAGATGATTTACCTGTTGCTTGCTTTTCCTCTCGAGTTCGGCCTGTTAAAATGAAAGTAAAACGAGAGTAAGTTCTGCATAATTATATATGATAAAAGCTACATGAAGATCCCGGAAATTCGATGAAAATGTACAAAAGTAACAATAGTTTTACTAGAGCCTGCTTCAGGTGAGCATTCTCTTCTTTCAATTGGTTCAATTCTGCTTCTAGCTCAACTGTATATGCCTGTAAAATCAAACCAACTTTGTAAAAGTTGGTACTTCAGAGTACAACTAATTACAGCATTTACTTCTCCAAGAATCCATCAGTTGTATGAAAAAAATTGAAATTATCAATCATATAAGTTGATTTCGTTTTCTTAGCTTAATTTTCTAATTATTAATAAGCCAATTTATTGTTGTGATATGTAGGCCTATACACTAGAAGAACAATTTTCTACCGGTAAAAATTGTGACAATGCTAGATACAAACCAAGCGAAGCAACACTCAGCTGTTTTTGGCACCGGTATGTATGTGTGTGTGTGTATATATATGCATTCACTTAGACAAACAGTATAAGTATCAATTTAATACCAGTAGCAGTACCTGTTTTCTAGCTCTAGACCTTGCAGCTGACTCCCGATTCTTAATCATCCTGCGTTGCCTTCTTTCGACTACCTTTTCTATTGGACCATCAATGATCCTTTTCCTTCCTCTTAGTCCACCTATCTCTAGCCCAAATTGAGTGGCTGCATTATCAACTTGATTGGTGCACATCCCTTCTGGTGATACTGGACTTATTGGTGGCACCACTCCCATTGCCTGTCCAGGCCCATAGCCACCAGCAGCCGATACCTTCCCGTTATAACAAACGGCTGCCGATGGCGGGGCAGCTGGCTGGTAGCCACCACCCATCATACTGTCTTTAAGATACCCTGACGAATCACCAAGGACTCCACCTGGAGGCATTGTCTGGTATGTGCTCCCACCAAAGCCACCACTGTTACCCATTCCCATAATCGGCCCAGGAATAAAACTTGGAGCCACTGCAGGGTTATTGCTAGTCTGATGCAACCCGTATTGTGGCTGATGCTGCGGAGGCGGTGCTGCTGGTGGCATGCATGGTTCCCTGACTACCCCTGCCTTAATCAAGAAATCCTCCAACGTCATCTCCCCAAAAGTTGGCTGCCGAGTGCTAGTGTTCACAGCATTCTTTACATTGCTATTGTTACTCTGTCCTTGTCCTTGCTGCACTCTATGTATCTCCGACCAAACTTCATCGACCGTCTTCCGACACAATGGTGCAGGAAGAGTAAGCGAGCCTTGTCTTGGCAGGCTAGGCTGCTTAGCTACGCCTTTATTGCTCGCTGTTTCATTCAAAGACAAATTAAGGTGGCTGCTAACTTGTTCGTTCGCACCATTGTTCGGACGATTATTATTGTTGGAGTTGATAGCTTGATTTTCTTCGGCGTTCCAGATGCTGGTCAGGAATTCGTCCATGTTCATGGACCCAAAGTTCTTCCCACCCTCACATAGCGTGTGCTGGAACTCATCAAGAGTGAGAGAATAGATTGAAGTTTGTCTTCCAAGGGATGAGAAATGGTGGTTCTTCTGCTGCTGCTGATCCACCTCCTGCAACGGAGATTCCACCTCGCCAACCTCGGACTCCGTAATCACCATTTTCGAGATGAAAGCTATGAAATTCTACGCCTCTATGATGAGTGATACGGCAATACCAATTA
Source organism: Adansonia gregorii (assembly GCA_038382025.1). Lineage (NCBI taxonomy): Eukaryota > Viridiplantae > Streptophyta > Magnoliopsida > Malvales > Malvaceae > Adansonia > Adansonia gregorii. The sequence goes on along the minus strand of JBBYHO010000001.1, from coordinate 1,423,209 downwards.
ACCTGTTTGTAAACAAAGAAGTGGGTGTATATATATATAAACAATCAAAAATGAGATGATATGGGTTAAGTTCCAAGCATGATTCTTGAAAATGAACCCTACCTTCAAGCAAAGGGGAAAACAAAACAAAATTGAAGAAGCAAAATTTGAATTAAAAAAAATGTTTATACAAAAGGGTGTACTAGATTTTCCTTATAACAGTCGATATGATAAATCAAAAGCTCTTGGGGCTGTAAGTTCCTTAAGCCAAAGGCACTAGCATGTACAAAATAATGATGAAAACTTATGGGAGGATCAAATTCAGTGAAGTTAACGCAATAATTGATGAAATAATATAATAAATAAGATTAAATAAATTGGGTAGTGTTTTTTTTTTTTAATTTTTTAAATGAAGGATAAAAGCGTCTAAAGTGGGTGCAAGCCTGCAACAGTGGGAATCTATGGCTTTATCTTGTTTCCCCTCCACCATCCTCCATAAATTAAAATAAAAATATATTGCATATCATGGTTGAAGATTAGAAAAGTTGTTTTCGATTATTTTGAATTCAATTTGATTTAATTTATATAATAATATTTTCAGAATTTAATTCAGTTTATATAATAATTTTTAAAAAATAATATCAAAGAAATTTAAATTTTAAAATTTAATTTATGAATTCTTCTTTATTTTCAAACTGCTGTAATTGAAGAATTTAAATCAAAATAATCAATATCACACTGATAGCCAAGTTTATAAAATATATATAAACATGTACAAATATATAATTTACATAAATATATAAAAATTTATTTGCAAGTGCAAATTTCCAATATTATAAAAAAATTTAACCATAAATAAATATGAAAATATTTCAAAATATACTAAATTTTTATTAAGGAAATTGAATAATCTAATTCAATAGTTATATTTTATTTTCAAATAAAATTATGAAAATAACATTATTATAACTAAAAAATATTATTAATTGGTTAAACATTAGTTTTTTAAAAAATAAAAAATTAAAATTTTATGTTAACCGTTATAAGGTCGATGCGACTGACATGCTAATAAAATATTATTGTTATATTTTTAAATTTTTTTTAAAAATTAATATATATCGATCATAAAAATATTAATACATACTAATCAATATATAAAGTGATACGATGGATACAATTATGATCTCAATTGCCATGAATCGAACACGACCATTTCCCTTCTGCTATAGGCCTTAATATTTTTATTAACTGAGCCCAATAGGTACCACCTAACGGATATATTTTTCTTTATTCTTATAGCCACTCTGTTGGAAGAGAAAATGTTGGTATGCCCAAATCTTAATCACTTAACTTCATATAAGCTAGCCTTGGCAATGACATGAGCCGATTTCCAAGCTTTTCTAGATTAAGTAATTTATATATTCGTGTTAAATTATTACGTTAATATATTTTATCGTATTATAATTATATATAAAATATTTTATTTTTATATAAATTTAAATTTATTAATAATTCATATCATATATATTTTAAAATATTTATTTATATCATATTTATATTAATTTTTTATCTTATTTTATATTTTATTTCATATTTAAAAAAAATTAATCTGCCCGAAAAATTTATAGGAAAAAGAAAAAAGGGTGCGGTTCCGTAAAGTGGAGTAAAGGTATTGGTGGGCCGATAAGGAAATGACAAAAGAATCTTTCCTATTATGGAAAACATTGACAGCAGCCATTAAGTTATTAAGTGCCGCGAAAATAAAATCAAATGGATTTTTTTTTCCAAAAAGTAAAAAAAAAAAAAAAAACTTCTACAAGATATGATATGTTTAATATATATATATATATATATTTGTATTTAAAATTTTACGGATTTAATAATTTATATTATATTAATATTTGTATAATTGAAAAAAATAATAAAACACTGTACACAACACACATAAACAAATGACCAAATTGAATGATCCATAAAAAAGTGTAGATAGCCGAAGTTAGTTAATGGCTAATTAATTAATTGATAAATTAATCAGCCTTTGAACAATTGAGTTTGATATAAACCAAAAAAAAAAAAAAAGATTGAAGGGTGGAGCTTTGTTAAGATGAAAGGTTGTCGGAAGAAAGAGGAATGGTTAAGATAGATAGGTTAATTATAGTATATTGGAATAATGCTTTAGTTAACTTTATAATTAACTACAAAAGATATGCATGGGATGGGACGGACTATAGAACAAAATATAGCTTCAAAACTTGAATCCAAGAATATTTTTCAGATTTGAAACTTTTATATTATTTGAATGTTAAAACATAAGACATGGAAAAAAGGAAGGGACCCCAATTACTACATTTCAATTTTCACCCCTTGAATTGTCTAGAATTCTTGAACCATTAAAAATGCAAGGAAAGAAACTGAAAAACCATGTAGTTAGACTATATGACATACCTGATTCCGACAAGGGGGGAAGATAATTGAGCTGAAAAAGATGAGAAAATGGGAAGTTTTTGGGTTGAAGCAAGTAGTTGAGCAGTGGGGGTGTTTTGTGTGGAAGGGGAGACGACGACCGGGGTGAGGCATATAAACAAACAAGTAATGGGAGCAAAGAAAAAAAAAAGAAGTGTTTTGAAGTTCCCGGCGAAGGTGGGGTCCAAAAGTAGGGATATAATCTATTAAAAGTCAATTGTAAATTGTAATGAACGCCAGGTAGGAAGTTGTTTTCTGAGTTCCAAAATGGTATCGGCCTTGCTCTTCTCGACACGTTTCGTCCATGTGGCTTGCTCCGCCTTTCTTTGCTGCTCTTAGCTCAACGCGTGTGCTGCTGTTTTCTCTTTCCCTAATCCAAGTCGACAAAAGAAAAAAAAAAAACAATATGCATGCTAAGCTCCGATCCTCCCACAGCTACGCTTGTTGTTAGTGGAAATAGAAAAAACACTTTCCACATCAAATACAGGAAATGGACGAAAGGGATTTTATTCTCTGCTCCGGAGAAGGGGATTAGGATGTTAAAATTTAAAATTTAAAATTATTAAATATTATTTTTTAAAAATTATTATGTGAATTATGAATTAATTAAGATACAAGCAATTAGTTATTTATAGCGGTAAACTTACAAGCATGATTCATGTAAATGTATATTTATTTATAATTTATAAATAATTTTTTTATAAAAAAAGTATGATATAATTATATATTATATTTATAATTTATAAAAAAATGATATAATTATATATTAAAAATCATGATAATATTTATTATATTTATATAACCGTAATTTAAATTCTAATTAGTAAATAATTATGGTGGGAGTAGTATATATCCAGGGTTAACTCGCCATGTATATGGTCATCGTAAGGGCATCTAAGGCACGTGCGCTGTTACTTATGGGAGTCCGTGATTGATGACTTTGGCTTTAGAATTTTGTAGATCCACGTTAAAAAATTTGATGCGACTGATATTGGATCTCGTTGAATTAAACATCGGCGATACATTCAGTCTAATAAAATATGTATATTTATATCACAAAATTTTAAAATTTTCCAATTGATAAAATTACTTTAAATGGATAAAAATAGATAAAAACAAATATATAAAATTTCTTTTACATTATATGCAATATAATTTATATTTTTTTATTTTTTTGAATTTATATTAAAGATTATATTATTTAATTAAATATATATTTTATTAAAGTGTAAAAATTTATTTACATTATTATAAATTTAAATTATTTTACATACTTGTATAATTTTATATATGATTTATATTTTTTAATTCAAATCATTTTATTTCATTTTCTATTTATATAAATAGTAAAAATTAAGTTTTGAGTAAATTAAAAATATCTAATTATTTATCAATATAAAAAACTTTAATTCATTAAATATATTGAAAATACAAATTATTTTTATCGATATGATTAAGATACCGAATTAATTCAAAACTTTACATAAATAATTAATACAATTATATTATTAAATTTAACTGTTAATTTATTAAAATATTAACTACATAAAAAAATATATAAGTTTATAATATTAATTGTATTTTACATTAATATAAATAATTTTTTTTTATTAAATATTTATTTAAAAATTATTAAAATTTTTTAATATAAATTATTTATTTAATTAATTTAATCGATTAAATAAATGAACTGATAATCACCGATCATGTTCTGTTGTTCAAATTATTAAACGTCAAGTCGAACGACAACAACATTATCGGTGGATTCATTGGAAACCGCTGCTTGCGTGCTTGGAAAACGCGAAGCCCGCTGTTTTGGGGCCGTTGCTGTCAATTTTCGTCAGCCCCTGCATCCTCTGTATTTAGTGTTGTTTTGGTCTTTTACTTTACGTTATAGTATTTTCTATCATCGACGATTATATTTGCCAAAATAAAAAGAATAAAAAAAATATATAATTTGTATAGATAATTAAAATTCACGAATCAGCTATCGGATAAAAATAATATAAAGAAAACACATGACCATCGTCCGGTGTTTTGAAAATCAAATCAAGTTATACCCAATAATAAAAAGTCACCCATAACAATCACTTCTGCAAAAATAGACGACACGTGGTGGGCCTGAGACAGTCTGTAGTAGGTATAGATAGTTAAAAATCAATGACACTCTTTTAGTCACCTCTCCCTCAAATCTTTCTTAAACGCAGGAGTGTATCTTAAAATTAGTGATACGATAAAAAAATATTATAATTATAATATAAATATATAAATATATTAAAATTTATATAAAATAAATATGATATAAGTTTATCTTTTAAAATTTAAACTAAAATATATAGTATTTATTTTTAATAATATATACATATAAAATATATTACTTATACTAATAACTATGGCATGCGATTTGAATCTTCAATATGTTAATCAGAGCTCGATATATTTACAAATTAAAACATTAATTGATACTAAATTTATTTAATAAATTTAATATTTTTATTTAAACTGTTTGAAGATATGAATTGAACTCAACGGGTATAATAATTGAGTCTGTAAACTCAAGACCTATCTAGGTCAAGTAATTTAAGATGGCATATTAACGATAGAGGCCTATGAACAGAGTATAGGCCCAATTAGCCCATCAAGGGTCCACATATAAACGAAGTCCAAACCATTCGATTTTGCTTCGCAAATTGATTTTCCTTTGTGTTTTGATGGGAATATGGATATATGAAAACTTGGTTTTCGTGTATATATATATATATATATATGTATATAAATATAATTTTTTATAATAAATAAGAAATATCATCAGATAAAAAAACACACAAGTGGAACTAATCATGACTCAAAATTTCACTCTTCCTTCGATTTCAAGCAAAGGATACTTAAAAAAATTTTCCTGGGTATTTCCATAGTTTCAAACGAAATCATGTTGAAACTTTGATTAGTTTGACTTGGCTTCAAACATATATGAATTGATCTTCCACTCGGACGACATCAAGAATATACAATCATCATTACAATTTAGCGAATTACCGAACTCTCATAATTTTCTCTACATATTTTAAATTATATTATATATGATTTTGGTTTTTTGTTTATCGAAATTGTTAAAACAATAAATTAGTTAA
>JBBYHO010000001.1:1321368-1402513 GCA_038382025.1 Adansonia gregorii | reverse complement strand
ATATAATTAAATAAAATAGGCCTAAATAACTAATCAAATGTGCATTGGGCTCTATTTTATCTAATGTATACTTTTATGGGGCATGGTCTTAAATTAAATAATTTAAGACCTTATCTTAGCTAGGAATGATGGGGGTTGGATAGGAGCCTGTACGAATAACCTTAATAGTGCCTTGAATAATGGCTTTTGATGCTCCAAATACTAGCGGAAAAAAAATGGTATCTACATATATATCATTGTTTTTCTTTTATTTAAAGGGCCAGATCATTTTTATTTTTTCTTATCATTCTTCTTTTTTGTCTGGGGTTTGATTGTTGAGATGAATCACTTACTTGACTTAACCCTAAAAAGTCATTATGAAATGACCATTTATTTTAGAGTCGCCAACAATTTATTTTTGCAAGGTGAAATTAGTCACTTATTGGAGTTTATGTTTTGAGGGTTACAAAACCCACAAAAACAAAACCCAAGTTCCACATTGATACCAGACATCATGTGCAAGGGCCCGAAAGTCAATTATTGTAGACACCTCATTTTGTCTGGGCTAGTTTCTAGCATCCTAGGAGTTAGGTAAAAGATCAAAAAATAGAAATAAAAGCTAGAGGATGACTGCCAAGTGTCATATCGCTAGGCACTATTATGTGACATGATGCTAGGTAGAAAATTTTTTTGCAAGGTTGAAAATGCCTAGGGACTATATTAAAGAAAATGTAAAAGTAAGCATCAACAGCCACTTTCCATGGTATCACCAATGTCATTCGAATGAATACACAAATCAATTTCCCATTATTTGTGACCAAGTTAAGGTAAGTCGAGAAGGCAGAGGTACATACAAGTTATATTGGGGCACAAGTATTGATATGAAGCCTTTATGGTACAAAAAACTTGAATTTTGATATGTAGTATCCATATAAGAGGGTTTGGTATTGATACCCATGGTGTAGTATCAATACTTGGCATGTTTGTTTTGATACGGCCTTGGTAGTAGCTAAAGTTATGATTTTTGGCAAAATGTATTGATACATAAGTATGAGTGTCGATACAAATCCATAGAGTATTGATACTGGCCTCTAAGTCTCGAGACTAGAAATATTTTTTTGCTCTTAGTATCGATACATAACTCATTGTATTGACACTCAGGAGTAAAAAGTATTTTTGTATCGATTCACCAAGGTATTTTTACCTAGTTTGAGCCATTTTTGAGCCTTTGAAAACTCGATTTAAACATGTTTTTGCACCAAGTAACTATCATAAAACATTGTAAACCTTAACTACGGGTTCATTACTAGATTCTAACAAAATTTTGGAGTCAAACAGTTAATGACAAAGGTCATTTCATAAGATATATAGGTGTAAAAAAGAGTGGTAGGCATATGTCCAGTTGCAGGCTGCCACAACCTTTTTGCCTTATTGCTCAGCATGGCAGAACCAATAAGAAGAGAGTTAACTTAGTATGGCAGCTGAAGATGTCCCTTGGTGTAGAAGAAAAAAAATCTATAGTGCCCTTTGCATTGTCTTCTAAAAGTAGGGGCTGAGCATTGAAAAGAAAACAACCAGCTATCTAAAAAAAACTCTCTCAACTATCAAATAAGCTCTCCAACAATCCTAGAAAAACTCCTTATCTATCCCCTTAAATCTTTTAGCCACTTTAGCTTTAAAAACTCACCAAAACACCGTTCCATTACCTTTCACCCTTAACCAACCTCCATTACCATAGCTCCCTAAAACCACCACTAGAACACCTTCAAAAGCTCAACCTTTCACACACTTTCATCCTTAAAATGCCCCATTTCTAGCCATATTACCATAAAGCTTCTTCCCTTCACCCTTTTCTTGCTAAACAATTGTAAAAAAGAGAAGGATCTAAGCTTAAAGTCACTACTTTAAGAAAAGAAGAAACTTTAAGCTTTTGCCAGTGTATTTTTTACCTTGTTCCATATATTTTCTATTTTGATCATCCATTTCATTTTAGTGAGCCCTTCATGTTACCATGGCCCTCCTAATACTGCCATACATCTTTGTTGCCTTGGTTGTGGTAGCCTTAGGATCTTGATGACCTTCTTTACACCTTGAAGCTATGGGATATATAAACTTACCATACTTTAATTTCATCATTACTTAGCCTTTTTTCATGTATCTTTTACCATGTTTCTTCCATATTCACATATCCATTACATATTTAAGTGGTCACCTAGCCATGTCTTCAGTATTTTTAAACATTTTATTATGTTTTAAAGAGTCTTATGAAATAAAAATCCTATCTTTACAACTCCAACATCCATCCCCTTGTTCATACATGTTCATATCGTCTCCATGCACCTTATTTGTCATCTTCTTGCATTTGTGTCATACATTTTCATGTTAAAATATCATCTTTACATGTTTGCATGTTAATCCATGTTCATCTTTGTATGCTGTATTTTGTTCACGATATCTCTATTAATATGCTTAATTGTTTCTTATCAACTGATTTAAAAAAATCCCCAAGTTAAGTTCATTTTCCCTTCAATAGATGAAGAGTAGCATGGGATTAATGTTTTCATCAAATTGGTCTCTTAATCTTGGGGGCAAATCAGCATTTTAGCTTTAGATTCATGGTGAAATAAGTTTATTTTTCTTAGAAAAAAGAAAATCCTTTTTACTATTAAACTTTGATCTTGAGTGTCGTGTTCCTTTTGGTGACATGGTCAACGTGTTATTCCATCATCCCAAGCTACTCTAGGTTATGGAATGAACTTGTGAAGTCCATGTTACTTCTGTCGTGGACATTCAGACATCCTAGTCCTGAGTCTATTCTAAAAAAAATCGAAATATAAAAAAATCCCCATGTTTTTGCTCTTGCAGCATTGTAGTCTAAACTTGAAAAATCATTTTTGAACCATAAAATATTTCCTTTGATTTTTCTAATAATATTTCTTTAAAAGGCATCGAATTACGTTTCTAACAGTGCCTTATTTGCCCTTGGATCATCCTAGATGAGGGAGTTATGATTTTTTGAACCTTTGCTTTCTTAAACCACTAGAACCAGCATGTAACATTCTGTTTGGGGCCATGCCCACCGTTGATTTTTACAAAGTTTCCAAATATTTTTCCTAAAAAGTTCACAAAATTTCATTTTCAAAAAGGCATTTTCTATGACCTAACTTTTTCGGATAAGCTTAGAATGATTTTTAGAATTTCATCATGCCTTTCTAATTGTACATGCTGCCAGTGCTGAGATGAACCTAACTTCAAAAATTAATTCCACCTATAAAGTGATTTTCTAAAATTTTTGGAACATTTTTATATTAAACCTTGTTAAGTTACCTTTCCAGTTGTACCTTATTTACCCTCTGAAATCTTTGGATGCACTTGAACAAAATCTGAAAATGGAGATGACATGATGCCGTCTCCTATTTTCAACCTAATTTTTGAATCCCCTTTTATCGAGACATTTAGATGTCTTAAAAATGTTCTTGGTTGATTCCCCCACAACATCAACCTTTTTTGACTCAGATTAAGATTAAAATATGAAAAATTGGATTTCATATTAAAATTTTTGCTAGTAGAGATATTTTGACTCCATTACTCCAAAAGGGATACTCCAACTCCATTTTTAATTAAAAAATTCAAATTTTCTCTTTGTTCCTAAATGTTTTCCTAACTTTGGGGATACTCTAACCCCACCTCATTGAGGTGATACTCCAATCCTGCTTTTACCTCAAAATTTTAAAAGTTTCTCTATTCCGAATGCCTCAAACTGTTTTGATAAAAATCATCTTTGTTCTTCAAATTATCACTAAATCTAGAGTGATCTCTAAAATTGTCATCCCAGTTATTCTTCAATAATCGAAGGCAATTATGAAATACATTTCGATCGCCTCTCCATTTTTTATGTTCTTTTGTTTGTGATTGCTTGTTTATGATATTATTACATTTCTCATTTTTTTGCCTTACTAACTTATTTCCTTTAGTAGTGTTATTATGCATTCATATTTAAAATTCATTTTCCAATAAAATTTAAAAGGTGATGTTTCGTGTTGGTATCTCTCCAGTGCCTAATACAAACATCCAATTTTTAAAATCCAATCCGAACATCATTTTCATAAAAATATCCCTATATTCCTCACACTTCCGAGGCACATAGGTGATCAAATTTTCTTTAATAAAAAAACCCTTGGATTTACATTTTCCAAAACTTCATGCATTAAAAAGGATTATATCTAAATAGAGACCATATAGAGCATATTTAAACAAGACCAAAGGGAGATATAGTTAGTAAGCACTGATTTCGAGCATCATGGGGATGCTACTCCTTCCCTATGCTAACCAACTCCCAAACCCAATGAATGAATCTCTAGACTTCGTACACCTTGAAATCAGTGTTTTGAGGTTCATAACTCGTAATATTATTTTCAATAGGCATACCCATCCTAAAAGGATTGATGTGTGACTCCAAGTTTATGGCCACATCATGGTTGCCATCTGGGTCCGTTGGATGAGTGACTTGTCCGATGGTCCCTATCCCCTCCATATCATCATGCCTAATCCAAATCCCAATCAAGGGATAGCTCAAAGGCTCGACCATAACCAACCACCATTTATTTTTAAATCGATGCGCTATGCCCTTCGAATCATCCAAAGTTTTAAAGGCTGGGCATGTGGCGATATTTACAATCATGAGTAGGGATTGATCCCTCTCATGATGCCTAGTAATCATATCCTTTTAAGCATATGTTAATTTAAATTTTGATTTTTATTCGGTTGCAATATTTGATATTCAATTATATTTCTCACATATTGTATAAAAGCAAATTTATTATTCTATGTGAGAAAATTGGGTTCTTAATATTTTTGGAAATCAAAATATCTTTTGCACCTTTCCAGAAGACTAGAAGAACATGAAAGTTTTTATCATTCTCTTTTGTACCTCGTTGGAGGGCTAGTGTAATACGAAAGGTTTTAAGAAATCAAAATATCCTTTGTACCCCACTAGAGAGCTAGGAGAATACAAAAGATATTATATTTTTGAAATTCAAAAAATCTTGATTTTCATTTTTAAAAGGACATCTCATTATTAGAATAATCTGTAAACCTCTTTCTTATGCTAAGGAAAATTCTACATATTATTTTATCATTGAAGACATTGCTCTGATTTGTAAAAATTTCAATTTTATTAATAATATTAATAATAAATATCATCCAAAGACTCAATTTAAATGAAATGTACCAAACTAGACTCTAAAGACTTAAATGTGGTTGATAAGTCCACAATGTCCTTTAGAGTACTTTCAACATGAAAGTATCTCAGTAACTCTAAAGTACTTGTTTTAATGCAAAATTATCAAAATAACCTTGGAGTATACCTTTGACATCAAAGTATCCTCCTACCCTGAATGGATCCTATAATTTATAGGTGAAGAAACATATTCCTACTGTATATCTTCGACCTACAAGGATCTTAATGATCTATAGGACTTAGTTCTAACATAAATCAATAAAATGTCATCCTTATGATCACACAAGACTTGGTCCTAACATAAATCACTAAAATTCCTAAGCTTTACCTTTGACATAAAAGTATCCCATAGTCGTAAAGAACTTGATAATATCATAAATGAGAAAACCTATTCCCACTGTACACCTTTGACATATAAGTATGCCAATGATCACATAGGACTTGATTCTAGGAAAAATTACTAAAATATCTTTTAGATGTACTTTCATCATAAAAATATCCCTGTGTCCTTAAAAGATTCAATAGCTTCAAAAGAAGAGGAACTATCCCTACTATAGATCTTCGACATATAAATCCTGATGATCACATCAGACTTGATTCAATAGAAAATTATTAAAATGTCCCTAAGGTGTACTTTGACATAAAAAATCTCAATAACTTAAATGACTTGATGACATCATAAACAAAAGAACGTATTCGTACTATACACTTTCGACCTACAAGTATCTTGGTGTTCACATAGGAATCAATTTTAGGAAAATTACTAAAATGTTCCTAAGTATTACCTTTGACATAGAATTATCCCGATAAGCCTAAAGAACTTGACAACTCTATCAAACAATGGACCCATCCTTGGTATGCACCTTTGACATATAAATATCTCAGTGATAACATACGACTCGATTCTAAGGAAAATTACTAAAATATCCCTAAGTTTTACGTTTGACATAAAAGTATTCTGGTAACCTAGAGGACTCAATAGTGGTATGAAATGATAATCGTACCCTTCATGGGTAACTTCGACATAAAAAATGACTTAGAGTGCAAAAATAGCTAATACGTCACTAAACTTTTTAAAATGACATTTTGTACCCCTATCAAAAAACTAAAGGAATACAAAATATTTGAATATTTTTTAGACCCCTCTAGAAGACCAAAGGAATGCTAGAAACGTTTTTTAAATGTTACAAAATTTCATTAACTTTAAAATAAATGCTTTATGTCTAAATGAACCTAAACTTTGCAATTTAGTCCCTAGACAAAATAAATACATAATTAAACCCAAAATTCATCAGAATAAATCATGGAAATTATGTCAAAAATCACAAAAAGCATTCGACCAACCATTTAAGGCCTTTTGAGCAAAAATTTTTCAATTTTGCAAGTAAGTCCATAAACTTTCTAAAATTACAAAATGATCCCAAAATGATAAAAGAAATGAAACATATTTATACATATTAGAATAAGCATGAAAACACCTTTATAGGTTACAATAAATGTCCAGCCAAGCTTATATGGCCTAGAAAAAATTTACAATTTTTAGCAGTTTAGTCCCTATATTTTCTATAATTACAAAATAGATTAAAAGTCAAAACATCACAAAATATCAAGATCAGATTTAGCTAAGCTTGGAATCACCCTTCTAAGGCCTTGAAAATTTTGTGAAAATTATTTTTTGCCCCTATAAGTTTCTAACTTCATAAAGTAGTCCTAAATCTCATAAAAACATGAAATAATATTTCATCAAAGGTGACAAACATATTTAGCTAGCGTACATATCAACTGAAATAGTTTTATTCATCACATATTTTCATGAATATCACCGTACAAATATCTCATAGTTTTTGCCAAGCATAAATATGCATAAAAACATAATAAATAATAAATAAATCAACATGAAAATATTAAGAAAACTAACAAAAAAATATATATACATGAAAAATAATAATATTTCTACTAACACGCACAAATTATCATGATAAAAATCAAGTTGTTGCTAATAAAAATTAAAAAAAAAAACAACAAAATCAAGAAACTTTGATCATAGCTTTCTTACTTGGCCTTTCAACATGGATCAAAATTCATGAGCTTAAGTAGTCATAAAGCTAAAGTAAACAAAAACAAAAATTTTTATAAGAAAATTACTTTAAAAGCTTAAATATCTAAGAACTTTCAATGTTTTTTTAGTGTTTTTTCCCATGTAAAGCTAAAAGTTCTTATCAAAACTTTCTCCTCCCTTTTTAAAGGGTGAGAATCGGCCAAGGATTCTAAGAAAAGGCCTTGGTTGAAATGGTTCTACAAAATTTCATCAATTTTTTTCTTTTTATTATTTTTATTCATTTATTTATTAATGCTTTTTGATTTTTTTATTTTGGTAAGATATTAATTAATTATTTTTGTCATTTTGCATGTGACATCATACAGACATCATGCATGACATCATTATCTAGAGGCAAGAGGGAAAAAATTTTAATGTGAACAAATAGAATTTATAAGGATTAAATTGTAATTAAAAAATGTATTCAAAGAATAAAATTTCATATACCAAATTTAATTAAAAATTTAATACGTTTCTTAGACTTATTTAAACAAAAATGCGCTCAATAAGCTTGTTGGGCCCATTAGAAAAATAAACTGGTTTTAAAGCCCAAAATATGAAGAAAATAAATTTTGGCCCATTGAAAATAAAATTAATAAAATTTCCATATAAAAATTCAAAAAAAAATTTGAAAAATTTTATGTGCAAGAAAAAGGCAATTAAAAATTTTAAACTCATAAAATTTTATGAGCAAAAATCCTTTATGAAGCAAATTGTCATTTGAAAAAAATGGAACACTCATAAATAAAACAAAATTTTCACAAACTAATTTATATGGTTTACTGAAAATATTTGAAGAACTTTAGAAATTCTAAACTGAAATAAATTCCTCTGAAAAAATTTATAGAGTAGGAAACTCTATATCTTGAAAATGGAGAAATTTTGAAAATATGTTCAAATTTTATAAAAATAAATTTTATCTAACACATTAATCAAAATATTTATTTATAAAGATAATAAATATGAAAACTTGAAATGCAAAATAATTTTTACCAAAAAAATTTCATGAGCATGACGTTTGTGAAATGGGAAATATTTAAATTTAAGTCCTAAAATTGACTACTTGATACCTTGTGCTAAAAAATACCAATACAAAATTTTCCTTGAATATTTATGATTTTTTGGAGTAATTATTGGCATAAATATTGCACAAATATCTGTAAAAATATATAATGGTTAGCTTTTTCAATTTCAAAAAATTCTTAAAAAATTTCTAAAAATGGGAAATTTAATTATGATATCATCTACAAAAAAGAATTTTAAAATTTCACAAGTATAAAGTTAAAAACCTAATTTTTTACCATAATATTTGTCTTTTTATATCTAAGATCGGCCCTTGAAATGACACATCTTCTATCATGTGCGCCTGTGGCCTTTTATGCACAACTAAATAGGTCTTGAAAATGCTCATTCCATCTAAAGAAAGCCTATCCTTATCGGGCAACCGCTAAGTTCTAGGTCTCAGATATTTTTAGATTGACAGGGAAAAGGGTTAGACAGAATTAGGTCTCAACAGTTGTCCCTCTTTGATCATTGCTAAGAGTCAAGAATATGCCAAAAGCCAAATAAATGTAATTTTGTTTAAGTTATATAAGCTTTTCTAAAAAAGGTTTTTTTAACACATATATATATGTACACACTAACTACATTGGAAAAAACCTAGGAAAACTCCGTCAATCCTTTTACTTAATCGAAAAAAGTTACCTTAAATCCTACTTAACCTACTATACGACAAGATCACAGGAAAAGGACATCTTCTTAAAATCTTTTCCACCTATCTTTTATAGGATCATGTGAATAGGTAAACCTTTTTCACCTACCCTAAAGGGGATCACATGAAAAGGCTATTTTCTTAAAGCCTTCCTCACCTATCTAACTCAAGATTTAATAAAGAAGCGATTTTCCTAAAGTTTTCTTTACCCACCTTACACAAGATCATGTGAGAAGGCCATTGTACCAATTTTGCCTGAATCAAAATCATGGGCTATTTTGGACTTTCCTTATGAATGCCAACATGGATCGACTACCATCTTACCAATTACTTTAAGCCTTTATTTTGGTACCAATTTTGCCTGGGCTGGAGCCATTGGCTACTCTTATCTTATATGGACGTCAACATCGACTAGCTACCATTCTGGCTAGTTATATCAAGCATTATTTTAGGGCCAATCTTGCCATCCGCTACTCTTGGGCTTTTTATTATGAATGCCAACATTGACTAACTACCATTCTAGCTAGTTACATCCAGTGTTTTTTTGGGCTAATTTCACCATCGATTACTCTTAGCTTTTCATTATGGACACCAACATCGACTAGCTACCATTTTGACCAGTTACATTAGGTGTTCATTTTGAGGCCAATTTCACCATTGGCTACTTTTGGGCTTTTCATTATGGATGCCAATATCGACTGGCTACCATTTTGGCTAATTACATTAGGCATTCATTTTAGCGCTAATTTTGCCATTGGTTACTCATGGGCTTTTCATTATGGATGCCAATATCGACTGCTACCATTTTAACTAGTTACATTAGGCATTCATTTTATGCTGAAATGTCATTGCCAAAATTTTTTTTAAATGCTTCAGATATCACCGTCTTAGGCTTATCTTAAAACCAAAATTTCAAATTCTTTATGTAATGTCATTTTGAATAAATGTAATATTTCATTCCACACAAATAATATAAGAATTTATTTTTTCATATTTTGGCTAGACCTTATCAATCTGAGCCTCATTGTTTCCAATTTTTTTTCTTGATGCCATGTTGTTGAAGGTTAAAAAGTGACTTGATGCTTGCACTCGAAATCCTTTTCCCAATCTTGATTTCATGAATTTATAAATTATTCAATTTTTCCTAAAAATTTATTAAATATTAAATTAGAGTTCATCAATTCAAAGATTCAATTTATGGAATCGAATAAATATCAAGGCATATTTGTAAACTGCTACTGAAATCATGAAAAGTATCATAATTCATTAAAATTTTAAAATTTATAGAATGAAATCACCTTATCATTCTGACCTAGAAAAGAATCTACTTGATTAAAATCTACAAAAATTTCGAAATAGTTTCAACCATGAATTCTTTAATATCAAGGATTATGGTTATGCCATCTTCATCCATTAAGGATTTCTTTTGATTGATGATCACCACTCAAGACATATGTGAATGAGATAAGGAACTGAATTTAGAACCATAAATAGAGTGGCATTACTAAAATTTGGTTTGAAAAAATTGATATAATAAAGTCGAGGTTTATCAAGACCAAATTTAGATGATGCTCTTTTCATAGGAGTTCCTTGAAAAGCAAATAATTAAGTTATAACATCCTTATAATTTTTGAATACAATAGCCCGACAGGTGTTAAACTAATGCTAGTAAACAATAACTCTCAAAGGGTTAATTTAAAAGGCTTCTAATAAGCATCAATTCCCAATGTTGGGCACAAAGATTTTGAAAAGGTTATTTTAAATCACATCAATGTTTGGGCATTTAACTCAACTTTGGTTGAAGTCATAAAATTTTTAAAGATTTAGGGTGATTTCTAAATTAATATGAAAGGTTCTTTCCTATTAGTGGCTACTTAACTAATTCCACAGCTTTTGACCTTGCCTTATCATATTATTGAGGACTCAAAAATTATCCAAAATTATGAATTTAAAAGGAGCTTCCAAGGAATGGCCTAACATCATACAGTGATGTTTAATCAAAATAGACTTTGTAGGTATCTAGCGTAAGCCATTGTTGTTGGTTTAGAAAACAAAAAGATAAATATTCCTAAATTAAGTGTTTAAGGATAATTAAATCAAGGATTATTTCCCTTCAATAAGAATTGAATCCGCTATATCTTTTAAAATGAACAAATCTTCATTTTTTTTGTTATTGTATTTATCTTCATTCTTTATTCAAAAATAATTTAAATTTTTTTCATTCTTTTTTTTTTTAATATTTGAACTTGAAATTTGAACTTTATTCTGTCTTCAAAATTTGCTTCATGATATTTGACTTGTTCTTGTATCTTTATATTAGAATTTGCCCCTTTTGATCATGAAACTTTGCTTCACTTACCCCTCAATATGGAGGGTGATCCTTGTTTATAGAAAGAAAATAAATTATAAGGCTCAAATGGGACTGCAAAGGGAATAATTTTTTATATTTATGAAGGGATAAAAAAAGGTGGCCATTTGTCATTTCAAACAATGGCATTTGTACTAGCAAGCATTTCCTTAGGAAAAATGATAGCTTTCTTTTTAAAATCATTCTAAATACCTCATTCACATGATCTTGCACTTAAATTTTAAAAGCTTATGGTATGCCCTCAATGTTATTAGCTTCACAGCTATCGATGGATCATGGTTGTGGTTTAGCCTTTAAGAGAGAAAATCAAATTGGCATGGAAAAACATCTTGGATTTCATGTCTTATTTCTCAAACATTAGATTGAAAACATTTTATCCTAAAGAAAAAGGTGTTTTTAGCTCATTTGTTTTTATTTTTCCTAAATCAAGGATTTGGAAGAGTGTCATGGAAGTTGTGGTAAAAAGTTATCTAAATGAGGAAGATCTTGGAATTATTATCACTATTTTGGCCAATGCCAACCTATTAATATCTGAAGGAGTATAGCCTATTTGTTTAACCTTCATAGAATAAAACAACATTTAGGTGTGAATGGTCTACTATGGTGAAAGGTTTATAATTGACTGTCTGAGATAATCTTATATGTAAAGTGAAGGAGCTTTTAACTATTCTGGTCTGTCGATAATTTTTGGGTTGGCAATTTGTCCCTTTTGCTCAAGACCTAGAGGCATGCTACCTGGACTATGGCATCCCAGATTAGATGTCAAAAATTCAGTTAGCTTTTCATTCTTAGAGAAGAAATAGTGTGACCCTATGGTATACTGAATGGAAGATACATCGCATCAATGATGCCTTCCCTTTATCTGCTATTGTATCTATAGTTAAAGAATTCCCTTCTGAAATCGAATTGCTAAGATGGGAATTCAAACAAAAAAAGATAACTCTTACTAAGGAAATCGCCTACCTAAAGGAGGATAAGAGTCATTTGGAGATGGACATTTATCTACATGAAGGTGAGGAAAAATGAGCTAACAGGGAGAAGAATCATCTTAAAAAAGATCTCGAGAGTCTAAAGAAAGACTATGTGGCCATTAGTAAAGCAAACAAATCACAACGCTGAGGCATGTCTTTAATCGAGCGAAAAATAAAAATTACCACCTTTGAAAAAAAACTACATTAGTGGAAAAAAAGGTTAAAGACAATAAAGAGAAGCTTGTTAGAGCTTGAACCCTTGCATCAACTTATCAAAGAAAAAATATATGGTTAGAAGCTCGAGTTGAAGATTTAAGAATAAATCAGTTGAGAGCAAGACATTAACAGTCATGGTTCAAGGCTTAAAGTAGTCTTTACAAGCTTTCCAAAACTAGGTGGATGAATTAGTCCGAGCCTTAGAACGACGAGAGTAAGAATGGTAACAAATAATTGTTTAGGCATGCCAAAATGATCAAACTTATCATCGCCATCTCACTGAATAATTTAAGCAGCTTAGTTGAAGGCCGAATATATGATGGACGCTGTTCGATCTCTAGCATATAGCATCTTACCCACTGGAGCTCATGAACAAGAACTGCTACATTTCTTAGAACATGTGATTAAACAATGCAATTATGCTAGACATTTTTAAATGTAATCATATGTATTCAAGACTTTGGTTGCTTCAATGAAAAACGTTATTGGTGGAGCTATTTCCTAATCTAATTGTCCTTCTTGCATTTGCATCAATAACAATTATTCTTTTTCTGCTTTGCATCAATAACATAATTCTTTTTCTACTTCATAAATTCATATCCATCTTTATGTCACATCATGACACATTCTAAAGGTCTAATCCATTAATAATCTAAAGTGAAGGTGTCATGAAACATAGAATCTTTTGCTCACCATCGCTAAAACACTTATACCAATCGTATAGCCATAGAGAACAATCATTAGTCCTGCATTGAGTGACTAGAACTCATGTATAGAGAATCTTAAGAACAACCAACCTGCAAGAATGAAGAACTTCAGTCTCAAATGGTAGAATTAACAAAATTGTTGTTTGAAGCTTTAAAGGATAAAGGATCAATAAGCACTATTAAGACTAGCAAAGAACCCACCAACCGTAAGAGTAATCTAAATGGTGGTACTGAGGCTACTAATGTGCATGAAACAGGTTTTCATGAACAACATCCCTTGGTAGCACGAATTCCATTGACTCAACCATTCATTTATCTCAATCCTACAATAGCATCACATTTAGTTCAAGGCTCTCCGCCCACTATACCTATAGTACCAGATCTTAATGAACAAGCAGAACTAGAAAGGCAAAAAGGTCTCCAAAAAATGATGAATATTTAAACAAATACCAATCTGTAGAGAAATATCTTTAAGTTATCGAAGAAAATGATAAATTTGGAATTGTAGATGCGAAGGCTCTAGGACTGGTCTCTAGTGTCATTATTCTACATAAATTCAAGGTGCTAGAGTTTGAAAAATATAATGGGACCATAAATCCCACTACCTACTTTCAGATGTATTGTCACAAGATGCTCGGGTATAAGGAAAATGAAAAATTGCTAATCCACTGCTTCTAAGATAGTTTACTAGGGCAGCTCTCCGATGGTACATAGGTCTAGACCCTATAAGAGTTCAAACATGAATAGATCTGGCTCATGCATTCTTCAACCAATATAGGCACATATCTGACTGGGCCCCAGATCACCTCTCTCTTATGAACATGGAAAAAAAAGTCTTTGAGAGTTTTAGGCAATAGGCCTAAAGATGGAGATAAGAGGTAGCTCAGGTTCAGCCTCCTTAACCAAAAGAGAAATAATAGTTATGTTCATTGGCAATTTGAAAGCTTATTATTACGAGAAAGTAGTGGGAAATGTCAATCATAGCACTATGAAGTTTCCTTAAAATCCATGCTCAGCTCAAGGTTTGTATGCCATAAATATGTTGTATCTAGGTTTTAGCCCTTACTAAATGACACCAGCAATTCACTCTACTAGATTGCTCTAATAGTCACCCTCACACCAAATCCTGTTCAAAACACTCCTCCAAGCATGCAAACTCGCAACACAAATAATGCCAATGCCATAAGAAATCATCAAGCACCCCAAGAAATATAACATTTTAACCCTTTACCATACTCATATAAAGAGATCTACAATTGCTTATTAGCTGGTCGATTGGTCACCCCAGTGTTTTTAGACCTAAAATCTCCACCATGCCCCAGTTGGTATGATGAGAATGCTTACTATGAATACCATGCTAGAGCACAGGGACACTCAATTAAGAACTGCTCCTCATTTAAGAGAAAGGTGTAAGGCCTACTGAAAAGAAGCATAATTAAAATAAAGTAAAGGCACAAACTAAATGTTAGGGCCAACCCACTCCTTAATCACGTTGAACCCAAGGTAAATGCCATGGTTGAGGGAAAAGGTTATTGGATCAAAAGAGAGGTTAGAGAGGTTAAGATGCCAATCAGTAAAATATGGTAAGCATTTAGGGAAATTGGGATTGTAAGCCTAAGAGAGGAACTCATGGAGTCCTCTTATTGCTACTATGCTCAAAAGCATAATTTATAATAATTTTCATCATTCCTAAACTTGGTCCAAAGAATGATGGACCGATCTGAGATAAAATTCTATAACGAATGTCATCAATCAACTTACCCTTCTGTTAATGTCATCGAAAGGGAGAAAGTAAATAACGATGGCATCCTAATTTGCCTTTCTCTTATGAGTATGGAAAGGCTCCCAAAATGAAAGCTTTAGGCATTACACTTTTAAGTGGATGGAAAAAGCAGCTCAAATGCAACCACTATTGATGGGAAGGAAATGATCATCAGGTTTATTTGTACACTACAGTTACCGTACTATGAAAAAATGGTAAAAAAGAGCCCTAAAAGTTTTGCGAACATAGTCATACTTTGTGAGATAGTGGATGAGGCTTTGAAAAGTGAATTAGGCAGGGGCAAAAGGAAAGGAAAAGTCAAAACAACATGACACCGAGGGTCAAAAGGGAGCAAGTTTATCTCAAACCCATATAGGTGCAGACCTAGAATGGTTTATTATTAAGCAAGATTGCAAGATCGTGAAAAATATGGAAGAGCTTAGAACGCTAGTGAGCACAGTTTGGCAGATTCTGGTTAAAGCCAAACTAGTTAATGAGGTCGAGAAAAAATTAGGACTTGGCAACTTTTGCAATTCCCATATAGTACATGGCCATACCCTTCAAATGTATAAAGAGTTTCCTGCCCTGGTTCAAAGAATAATGAAGGAAGGCAGCATTAAGTTTTATGATGAAAAGTAAACTTTGACTATTTAACCTGTAGATGTACTTCCATCTGTCAATGCCATAGAAGGGGGTAGGGATAATCCTTCCTACGACATCAAAAGACCACT
The DNA here is from genome assembly GCA_038382025.1 of Adansonia gregorii. Classification (NCBI taxonomy): domain Eukaryota; kingdom Viridiplantae; phylum Streptophyta; class Magnoliopsida; order Malvales; family Malvaceae; genus Adansonia; species Adansonia gregorii. Next base: position 1,386,731 of record JBBYHO010000001.1, on the reverse strand, counting down.
GATCTTGTATGATAATCGATTGTGTCTTTAAGTCGCTCCTACCCTATCTGCACCAAGGATGCTTATTCAACTACCACCTCTATTAACCTACAAAGACAACAAGGTTATTCCCTAAAATTGTAGGAGTAATTATCAAAAATCTAGTCAACTAACCTTAAATATTTATCTTTCAAAGGTAAACCACTTAACTCAAAGTGATAGGTGTTATACGCCACCAGTATTAAGAGATAAAGCTTAGTAAAAAGATACTAGCCAAAATCTTCAAACAATTAAGTCTGTAACTAAAATGTCAAATTCAAAAGTTACCAAGGAATCGATAAGTGAGAAAGAAGTGATAAAGTTTTTTAAGTTCATCAAACACAGTGAATACAGTATCTTGGATTAACTAAATAAGCAGCTACCAAAATATTCGTGCTATCACCTTTGTTAAACTCTGAAGCTTATAAAAATGCATTCTTGAAAGTTTTGAACGAGATCTATGTCTCTTTTGATATTTTTATAGGCCAACTAGATCATTTAGTGAATAATATCATGTTTGACAATTGCATATCCTTTAGCAATGATGAGATTCTATAAGGAGAAAGAGGAAATCATAAAGCCCTTCATATCACATACTGCAAAAAGAGCCTATGGCATGCGATAAGACATAGGTTCATGTTCGATCGACAGCAGAAAAAAGAAGCAAGTCTAGAAGAATCAAGAGAAAAAAATAGCATGTCTGTTGGGATAAGACATAAGACATAAACCTATGGTATTTTCACCATTGCATAAGAACTTTCACTTAAGCGGACATGTTAACACTAGCTCAATAAATGTCATGCTTGCATTAAGGAAAACTTTTAAGGATTTCTCTATCAATGTATTTGAAGAGGCATTAGCAATATGTCAAGAGATTGACTTATGCCCTCCAGAGTTTATTCCAAGTGTTTGGACTGAGATATAAACACCTATATTGTTCAAAACTCTTTCAAAGTGATGCCAATAACCAAACTCACATGCTTTCACCTAAGAGCACTGTAGGATCCTTTGTATGGGCATCTTTTATTAAGTATTATCAATGAAAATAATGGAACGTTATGTATTTCATTCATTATGTCCATTTTTAGTTCTTCCCATATATCTTTTTGCCTATATTGTTCTTTTTCATATTTTTAGGTATTCGGATAAAGATGACATGAATATCCATATTAAGACTTAGGAAATTGACTCTGAGCAAGCAATCTGTGCTAATGGGGTCGAGTATGAAGAAGATTTTAAAAAAGACCCTATACCTCTAGATATGCTCAAACTAATTAAATAAGAAAAAATCGATTTTACTTTATAAGGAACCTAGTAAAACCATAAACCTTGGGACAAAAGAAGACCAAAAAAGAAGTCAAAATTGAAACCTATAAAACCATCAACTCGAAGCCAATTAATAAGCCTACTTCAAGTGTACCGAGATACATTTGCTTGGTTTTACCAGGATATGCCTGGGTTGAATACTGACACTGTAGTCTATAAATTTCCCCTCAAACCCGAGTGTAAACCTTTACAGCAAAAGCTTAAAAGGATGAAACCTGAGATGCTGCTAAAGATCAAAGAAAAAGTCAAGAAACAATTTGAAGCAGGATTTCTGAAAAGCACCAAATACCCTAAGTGGGTGGCCAATATAGTCCTAGTCCCTAAGAAGGATAGTAAAGCGTGAATATGTGTCGATTATAGAGACTTAACCGAGCTAGTCCAAAAGATAACTTTCTTTTAACCCATATGATGCCCTAGTGGACAACACTGCCAAAAATGCACTTTTTTCTTTCATGGACAGATTTTTAGGATACAACCAAATCAAAATGGTGATCGAAGATATGGAAAAAACCATTTTCATGACCATGTAGGAATGTTTTGCTACAAGTGATGCCTTTTGAGCTCAAAAACACTGGAGCAACTTATCGAAGGGCAATGGTGACATTGTTTTATGACCTTATGTAGAAAGAGATCGAAGTTTATGTGGATGACATGATTGCTAAGTCATTTAGAGAGAATGAACATGTTGCAGACATACAAAAGCTCTTTAAACTCTTTTGCAAATATCAATTCAAGTTAAACCCTACCAAAGGCACATTTGGTGTCAATCTGGCAGGTTATTGGGCTCCATTATGAGTGAAAAAGGAATAAAAGTGGACTTCAACAAAGTTAGGCCCATTCAAAGCCTTCCATCACCTTAAACCCTAAAAAAGCAAGAAATTTTTTAAAAAGATTAAACTATATAACTTGATTTATATCTCAATTAATAGATAAATTAACCCAATTTTTCGGCTACTTCATAAATAAAATCCCAGAGAATAGAATAGAGAATGTTAAAAAGCCTTCGATAAAGTAAAGCAATACCTTTCAAACCCTATAGTGTTTGTGCCCCCAATTCCAAATAGACCTTTAATTTTATATCTATCAGTTTTTCATAGTTTGATGGGCTGTGTATTAGGCTAGCATGATAATTTGAGAAAGAATGAACAGGCTATGTACTATCTAAGCAAGAAGTTCACAAAATGCAAAAATAACTACTTGATAGTAGAAAAGCTTTGTTGCCCCCTAGTTTGGATAGCTAAAAGGTTAAGACAATATATGTCATACCACACCACATGGTTGATCGTCAAACATGATCCTGTCAAAGATTTATGTGAAGCCCCTACATTGTCAGGGAGATTAGGTAGTGGCAAGTTCTGCCTTCTGAATATGATATTGTATATGTGAATCAAAGGGCTATTAAAGGTAGTGAAATCGCAGACTTCTTGGCTAGTCAAGCAACGGATGATTATCAACCTTTGGATATCTGATTCCTCGATGAAGACCTAATATGCATATCCGAGGTGAAAGATGCAATCGATAGTTATTTACCTGGGAAAATGTTTTTTGATAGTGCTTCAAACGCATTGGGGTAATTTTAATCTCACTCGAGGGAAGCCATTATCCTTTTATTGTGAGATTAAGTTTTGATTACACTAAGAATATAGCTGAATATGAAGCTTGCATCATGGGACTCCAAGCCACTATCGAAAGGGGCATTCGAACCTTACGAGTGTTTTGAGACTCAGCCCTTGTCATTTACCAATTGAAAGGGAATGGCAGACACGTGATGCCAAACTAACTTATTATAAAAGTTTAATTTTAGAACTGAGAAAAGAATTTGATGATGTTGGCTTCTGATATTTGCCTTGAGAAGAAGATTAAATTGCTGATGCCTTCGCAACTTTATCATCCATGTTTAAAGTCAGAGAGTCAGACGTTGCCCCTATTCAGATAAGTATTGATTTAACACTGACATATTGCCAAAATATTGAGAAAGAAAAAGATGGTTTGCCATGGTATCATGACATCCTTCACTATATCCAAAATCAACAATACCTGATCATGCCAACAAAAATGATAAAAGAACCATATGAAGAATGGCAGCAAATTTCATTTTTGGATGGTTGAGCACTATATAAGAAGAGTTGGGACCATGTATTACTCTGATGCGTAGATGCCTCATAAGCCAAAAGAATCCTCGAGGAGGTCCGTGAAGGGATTTATGGCACACATGCTAATGAACACTGAATGGAAAAACAAGTTATGCGATTAGTCTACTATTAGTTGACTCTAAAAAGGGATTGCATCAACTATGCCCATAAATGCCATAAATGCCAAATTAATGCGAACAAGATTCATGTCTCTCTAGTACCATTGCTACTATGACAAACTTATGGCCTTTTTCTATGTGGGGCATGGACAAGATTGGACCAATCACCCTTAAGGCCTCCAATGGACATCGTTTTATCCTAGTTGCTATTGACTATTTCACTAATTGGGTGGAAGAAGCTTCTTATGCTAACGTTACTGAGCTATCATGCATAAATTAGTAAAGCAAAAGATAATCTGTCAGTATGGCCTTCTAAAGCAAATAATCATGAACAATGTGCATAATCTGAAAAATAAAATAATGCAAGAAATCTACTCTCAATTCAAAATTTAGCACCAAAGTTTTATGCCATATAATCCAAAAATGAATGGGGCAGTGGAAGAGCCAATAAGAATATCAAGAAGATAATCTAAAAGATGGCTGAGACGTACAAGGATTGACATGAAAAGTTACCCTTCGCATTACATGCTTACCATACTACAATAAAAACTTCTACAGGTGCTGCATCGTTCTTCTTAGTCTATGGCATCAATGTTGTTCTACCTATCGAGCTAGAAATCCTGTCACTCAGAGTCCTGATGGAACCATAACTTGAAGAGGTCGAATGGGTTAAAGATCAATTTATGCAACTTAATCTCATTGAAGAGAAGAGAATTAAAGCTATTTGTCAGGGGCAGATGTATCAAAAGTGCATGATGAGAGCCTATAACAAAAAGGTCCATCCTCGTTACTTCCAAGAAAGTGACTGGGTGCTTAAGCAAATTTTCCTAATCCATAAAGATGTTCAAAAAAAATAAACCCTAAATTAAGAAAGACCATACATGATGAAGCATGTATTCTTTGGAGGAGCCTTAATCTTAATCAAAATTGATGGCAATGACCTGCCTAATCTTATGAACTCTAATTCTGTAAAGAACTATTATGCCTAAAAGGAATTTAGGATGAAAACCTGGAGGGGCATTCTATTAGTCCTTCGCCCATTGTTTTCCAAAAAGGCAAAAAATGAAAAACAACAAAAAAATAAATAAATAAGAGAAAACTAACTTAAGTCGAAAACCGAAGAAGGCGACTTAAATAACCAAACCCATTCAAACCAAGTCAAGCCCAAACCATCATCAACCTAAAACTAATCTTCCCTATAGTCATAACTCTAACCAAAACACTAAATCATAACTTACCCATTTGTTCTATGATGACCAAACCTCATCCACACCTGCACTTGAAAAATAAAAAGTAACCAACTTTAAGGCCTCTATCCCACCATGGGGCAATTTGAGGAATCTTTTTATGATTTGGCCAACACCACAAGGATTATTTGCTTGATAGAAAGTTTTTGAAAGCGCTTAGTGGAAATTCATGTCATCAACATGGAAGCTAATCGACCGACTATACTTCTTTTAGCTCTTTTATATTTTAAAATTTTTCAATCGAATAAGAATATAGTTGCTTAATTTCTCGCAAAACCTTTTTGTAACCCTGCATTCCATGTTGCATCATGTTTATCATTTAATTGATAATGCTTGATATATGAACAAAATTGATAATGGGATTCATAGCATTGGTTTGAAAGATTGAACTCTATGAGAATTTTTGCTAGGTCTAAAGAATAAAAATGAACTTTAGGGCTATGGATGGACCCATTTCTTTGATCTTGTATACTTCGAAGTGTTCAAACTCTACCCCTAGAAAAGCCTATCATGAAGAAGAGAGGCTAAAATCCTACTTTGATTAACACCCAAACAACTAGGGTTCAACATATTTACGTAGTCAAAAAGCTCTTTTAAGTGAAAATTGGCAAAGAAACACCACTCATGCTTGCTAACGGTCTCTTTAAAGCTAGAGCCTTCTAACATGAATCATCTAATTTCACAATCCTCTTATTCCCATCATAGGTCATCGGGATAAGAAACCACCTTATTAAATGTGAGAAGGATCCAAAATTGACAAATTATGCCTTTACAAACACCACTTCCACATCATTTAAACATACATACACATTCTCATGCATTCTACAAGATTTAACATCTTTTAGGTATTAATCCCTGTACAAAAGGCAAAAATAATAAAGAACGCAAAGTGTGACTTTCTGTTTCCAAAAACCTAGAAAATTCTTAGGTAGGTACCTTCGACATCATAAACTCATTAAAAATTATCCTCGAAAAGTATCTAATCTCAACATCATTTTTTATCCTCAAAGAGCGATGTTTTCTTTCTTTGTCCTCAAAGAGCAAGACCTTTTCTTTCTTTGTCCTCAAAGAGCAGGCAGGACATTTTCTTTTCTTATCTTCAAAAAGTACCATTTTTTTCTCGCTAGAGAGAATGACATTTTTTTCTTGTCCCTAGAGAGCAACACATTTTTTTATCCTCAAAGAGTAGGACATTTTCTTTTCTTGTCCTCAGAGAGCAAGACATTTTTTTTCTCTTTGTCCTTAAAAAGCAAGACATTTTTTTGTCTTTGTCCTGAAAGAGCATGACGTTTTATTTTCTTTTTCCTTAAAGAGCAAGACATTTTTTTCTTTACCCTCAAGCAACATGACATTTACTTTTCTCTATCCTCAAAGAATAAGATGTTTATTTTTTTGTCCTCAAAGAGCAAGACAATTTCTTTTCTTTGTTCGCAAGGTGCAGGATGTTTTCTTGTCTTTATCCTTAAACAGCAGGATGTTTTCTTTTCTTGACCTCAAAGAGCAGGACATTTTCTTTTCTTATCCTCAAAGAGCAGGATATTTTTTTGTCCTAAAAAGTAGGAAGTTTACTTTTCTTATCCATAAAGAGTAGGACAGTTTCTTTTTTTTTTATCTTTAACAAGCAGGACATTTTCTCTCTTTGTCCTCAAAGAACATGACCTTTTCTTTTCTTATCCTCATAGAGAAGACATTTTCTTTGTCTATCCTCAAAGAGTAGGATGTTTCCTTTTCTTGTCTTTAAAAAGCAATACATTTTCTTTTCCTTATCCTTAAAGAGCAGGCCATTTTCTTTTCTTTGTCCTTAAAGAGTAGGACACTTTCTTTTCTTTATCCTTAAAAAGCAAGACGTTTTTTTTTCTTTGTCCTCAAAGAGCAGGATATTTTTTTCTTTATCCTCAAAGAGCAAGATTTTTTTCTTTAACCTCAAAGAGTAGGATGGTTTTTTTATCCTCAAAGAAGAAGACATTTTCTTTTCTTTATCCTCAAAAAGCAAGACATTTTCTTTACTTTGTCCTCAAAGAGTAGGATATTTTTTTCTTTGTCCTTAAAGAGCATGATATTTTTCTTTTCTTTGTCCTCAAAGAGCAGGACCTTTTCTTTCTTTGTCCTTAAAGAGCAAGCCATTTTCTTTCTTTGTCTTTAAAGAGCAAGGGTTTTCTATTCTTGCCCTCAAAGTGTAGGACCTTGCCCTTCACTTTAGTCCTCAAAGAGTGTAATGCCTTTTCTTTTTCGTTTAAGCCCACACAAGCTTAAAGATAGGATGCCTTTTCTATTGCTTTTAAGCCCACACTAGCTAGTGGCACTTCTTTTCTTTTAGTCCTCAAAGAGTAGGACACCTTTTATTTCCCACCCAAAAAATAGCCTAATACACTGCCCGAACAAAATGGTGTCTATAAAATGACAAAATCAAAAAACAAGAAATAAAGCTGGGGAACGTCAATTGGCAAAAATGTTTTTTTAAGAAATTTTAAAATGCCTATGGACTGCTTTAAAGAAAAATGCAAAAATGAGGGCGTCAAAGGTCATTTTTAAGGTCTTATCAGAGTCGTTCAGGTGAGTACGTAAGCCAATTTTCCTCTCTTTGTGACCAAGATAAAATAACTCGAGGAACATAAGGTATGTACAGGTTATATGGGTGCTTAAAAACAATCATAAGGCTTTCACATTACCAAAATTTTGAATTTCCATGTATAGTATCGATACAAGAGGGTTTGGTGTCAATACCCAAGGTGTGGTATCGATACTTGGCATGTTTATACCGATACAAGACTTGGCAGTAGTTAAAGTTATGATTTTTGGCAAAATGTATCGATATACAAGCACGAGTATCGATACAGATCCATGAAGTATCGATATTTACCTCTTAGCCTCGAGAGTGGAAACATTTTTTACACTTAGTATCGATACACAACTCATTGTATTGATGCTCAGGAGTAAAATGTACCTTGCTATCAATACACCAAGGCATTTTACTTAGTTCAAGCCATTTTTTAGCCTCTGAAAACCAAATTTAAACATGTTTTTACACCAAGGAACTATCATATAACATTGCAAACTTCAACTATAAGTTCATTAATAGATTCTAACAAATTTTTGGAGTCTAAACAATTAATGACAAAGGTCACTTCCATAAAATATATAGGTGTAAAAGGATAGCAAGCATATCTCCAGCTGGCAGGTTTTCACAACCTTTCTACCTACTTATTTAGCATGACAGAACCATTAAGAAGGGAGTCAACTGAACATGGCAGCTAGAGATATGCCTTAGTGCAAAAGAAAAAATCAAAAATGCCCTTTGCATTGCCCTCTAAAAAAAAGGTTGAACCAAGACAAAGAGAATGAGCTATCTAAAAAAAACTCTTTAAGTTATAAAAAAAGGTGTTTAGCAAACCCAAAAAAACTCTTCATCTATCCTCATAAATTCTTCAGCAACTCTAGCTCTAAAAGCTCACTAAAACACTATTCCATTGCCTTTCACCCATAACCAAACTCCATTCCCGTAGCTACCTTAAACCACCATCGAAAAACCTTCAAGAACCCAAACTTTCCATAGATTTTGATCTTAAAAGGACTCACCATCATACCACCAAAAAGCTACTTTCTTTCATCCTTTTCTTGCTAAATAATAGCAATAAGAAAGAAAAAATTAAGCCTACAGCCACTACTTTGAGAAAGAGGAAAGTTTAATTTTTTGGTATATCCTCTCTACCGTGATCTTTGAAGTTTCTGTTTTGTCATTAACATCATCTTAGTAAACCATTTTTATACTTTTATGGCCACCTTACGACTTCCATACATTTTTGTGGCTTTGGTTATGGTAGTTTAGGATCTTGATGTTTTTCTTAGTGCCTAAATGTTGTTTGGTTAACAAAGCATGCTCATTTGCTTTTTCATCACCATAACAGCCTCTGTCCATGTACTTTATTCCATGTTCCTTCCATATTCATGTCTTCATCTCATGCTTAAAATATTATCTTAACATGACACAAGTATGCTCATGCATTTTCTAGAAGTTTGATGGGCTCCATGAAATAAAAATGCCTTTTTAGTAAACTCTTTTTACATGCTCATCCTAAGTATGTTCATGCATCTATCTATTATCTCCATGCATTTTTTGTCATCTTTTCTATGAAACATGTTATCTTTGCTATATGTCTGCCATATTTTGCATCATTTATGGTACTTTGCTTGTGTTAAGATACATGCTTGAGCGCTAGAAAACCCAATTTTAAAAATATCCCTAAGTTAAGCACATGCTATCTCTTATACATAGAGAATAACATGGGCTTAAGATTTTCATGAAGTTGGTTTTCAAACCTTAAAGACAAAGTAACTATTCAGTTCTGGATTCATGGAAGAATGCGTATAAGAGTACTATTTTTTTAAAATGAAGCTTTTTAGTTAGAAAATGTGAACCCAGGATCCTTAGCAAACCAGCCTTATTATGGCATGGTCAACGGGTTGCTCTATCATCCCAAACTACTCTGGGATTATGGAATGAACTTGTGACGCCCATGCCAACCTTTAATCTTGGTTATGGATGTTCAAACGTCCATGGTCCAAGCTCAACCTAAAGAAAAACCAAAAAACCAAACACCTCCCTTGTTTTGCTCTGGCAACGTAGTGGCTTGGTCGTGAAAAATTATTAAAAAATAAAAAATAAGCTATCTAGAATGTGTTGGTATTTATCCCTTGAAGGATTTTGAATTACCTTTCCAACGATGTCTCATTTACCTTTAGATCATCTCTGATGAAATAGTTATAATTTTTTAAATCTTTACCATCTAAAACCCCTAGATCCGATGAGCAGTTTACAGTTTGGGCTGTTTTGGCCTAGCAAACAACATTTTTGAATTGCTTGAATATTTTTCCCATAAAGTTCATGAAATTCCCTTTTTAGAAAGGTATTATTTGCATTTTAACAATTCTAGATAAGACTGAAATGATTTTTCAAAATTCATTATACCTTTACCCTATACATGCTGCCAGTGTCAAGATAGGTTGAAATTCAAAAATTAATTCCGCCTAAAAGGGATTTTCTAGGATTTTTGGAATTTTTTTTATGTTAATCCTCATTGAGTTATCTTTCCAACAGCACCTGGGTTACCCATCGGGACATTCAGATAAGCTCAAAATAAATTTCAAAAGAGAAATGGCACGATGCTATCCTGTATTTCTAACCTAATTTTTGAAACATTTTTATTGAGGCATTCGAATGCCTCAATATCTACTTAGCTCATTCTCATAGCCTAAACCTTTCAGATTTAAACCAAGGCTAAACAAAAAGAGGACTATTTTAGCCAAACCTTCAGCTTTTGATTTTTAAAGATTCTCTATTTTTAAGAATATGACCTATTGCTCTTAATGTCAAAGATTTTTATTTTCGAGGATACTCTAACCTGACTTTTACCTTAAAATGACTTTAAATTTACATTTTTGGGATACTCTAATCCTACTTCTTTAAGGGAATACTCTAACCCTACTTTTTCCTTAAAATAACATCAAATTTTCGTTTAAGAGGATACTCCAACCCCAGTACTCCGAGTGGATACTCTAACCCCACTTTTACCTCAAAGTAACATTAAATTTTAACTTTTGGGGATACTCTAACCCCATTCTCCATATTCTTTTTAAAATCCAAACTTTTTCCTTCACACATCTTTGAGTCATCAAAACCTTTTTTCCTTCTCAAATTTCCATTAAATCTGACAAGTTTTAACATTGTCATCTCGATTATTCATTAATAATCGAATATAATTACGAGAAACATTTCGATCGTCCCTTATTTTCATGTATTTTGTGCGGATTTATTTATTGTTCTTTTTTCCACCTTACCAATACATTGTTTTTGTATGGACTTAGAGCATTCATGCTTTAAAGATCATTTTCAAAATCACAAAATGATATCTCGTGTTGGTATTGTCATAATGTACCCCGTGGTGGATCTTCACAGTTCTATAGGTGCACATGATTTAAAATATTTTCTTGACTTAGAAATGTCTTCTAGATCAAGACTTTATTTTTTGATGTGATGAGAATGAGAATGTACAGATTCTCGACTTATGTTACAGTGAGGGGAACCATAAGATGAATTGTTAATCTTATCGGTCTCAGATGACAATCATAAAATGGCCAATGCTTGGAGTCGCCATCGATCATTTAGGGCTAGGCATGATCGAATGCCTATTGAAACTTATGTTTTGAGTAACGAAACTCAAAACATCGATCTCATGGTCTACATAATACAAGGATCCATCATTTAGGTTCAGGAGTTCGTTATGCACGATAAGGTATGAACCTCTTTGCCATGCCTAAAATTCATACCTTACTAGCTATGTCTTATCTCAGTTTCAATTCTTTCAATCTTAACTTGTCACTACTTCCATATAACCCTCTTTTAATGCATGAATCTTATAGAAATACAAATCTAAGTTTTCATGAAAAGATTTAATCTCATATATTCCTCAGAAAGATGGGCAATATCGAGATTTTCAATAAAATGACCTCTAGATTTTACTTTGAAAATGGAATGTTCCACTTTGGGCACTGGAGAAATACCCACATGGAACATTACCATTAATTTTATTTGGAACATTTTGAAAACATGAATGCAAATAATCATCTCAAAGAAATCATGTTAGCATAGTAACAAATGAAGTAACATAACATGGATCATTTAATGCAATGATAAAGAAAAGGAATGGACTATTGGAATTTATCTCATGATTGGCATCGATTATTTGGGAACAACCGAATCGATAATTTTTTAGACGCATCTAGGTTTCTTAATTAAACAAGGTTTGTTTAACATATTCATAGGGGTCCAAGAAAAGAAAAAAATTAATTGTAATTAAACAACAGGGTTGGAGTATCCTTTCAGAAAGGCAGGATTAGAGTATCCCCATGGGTGACAAATAATTTTGACAAAGGAAAATTTTTAAATCTCGATAATTTTCAAAAGCGGGGCTGGAGTGTCCCCTCGGATGGTCGAGGTTAAAGTATCCACAAGAATGACACGTCTGGCACTCTTTGATGAAGTTAAGTTGGAAAAATTCAGTTGACAAACCCTTGTTATTTAGAAGATAGATAAGCATTTCAATGACTTTTAGTGAAATAAATTATTATGAATGAGGATGGCAAGATGTAAAATGTGTTTGCGCCTTGACACGAGCCTATGGGAGGTCAAAGCATTTTCTCAAGTTTGATTGGAGTGATGCAAAGACATTCAAATGTCTTGAGATGAAATTTGAGAAAACAACTTAATTTTAATCGTAACCAAAAATAAGGGATAGCATTGCACTATCCTATTTCCCGAATTTATTCTAAATTAGTCTGAAGGATTTACAGGGTGCAAAAGTTATCACTAGAAATCTAACTCGATGAGGGTCAATCTAAAAATATTCACCATATCTTAAAAGGTCATTTTCTAGGAAATAAATTTTCAAGTTCAGACTGATTGAGCTGCTGGTAGAGCATATAAGGGACAAGGTATGTCAAAATTTGAAAAATCACCGCAGACTCATTGGGTATCAAAAAATTATAAATGATGCCTTTTTGAAAAGGGAATTTCATAAATCTTTTAGGAAAATTTTGAAAATTTTGGAAAAATCACTTAGTGGGCCTAACGGCCCAACTAGAATATATGTTTGGATTCCAAAGGTTCCAAAGAGTTTATACTTGAAAAATTATAACTCTCTCATCTAGGATGATCTGGGGGTGAATAAAACGTTGTTTTAAAGAAAATTCAACATGCTTTGAGCAAAAAATATTAGAAAATTTATGAAAAAACATTTAGTATTTTAAAATGATTTTTTAATATGCAACCGTTGTGCTATCGGCAGAGGACAAAGTAAAGTAGGGGGTATTTCTTATTTTTTTAATGTTTATGGGTCCAAACTCGAGTCATTGACGTTCAAACATCTATAACTGAAGGGAAAGAGTGGCATGAGCATCACGAACTCATTTGCACAGCCCTAGAATAGTTTGGGATGATGAAATAGCCTATTGATCATACCACTTACAATTTAGACTCAAACAAGGCATAAATATCTAGGGAATAATTGTAAGGCCATTTTCATTTCAAAATCAAAAGATCTGAGTTCGTTTAACCAAGATTCTAGATCTAAAAACTTTAGTTTTCCTTAAGATATTTTGCTAACTTTAAGAAAATGCTAAGTCCATGCTAATCCTTATTAGTTGAGGTTAACATGCTTGGCTTAGGAGGGTTTTGAAAATCCATTCTTAACAGCCATCAAACATGCATTTTGACAAGGAGAAGACAACAAACATACAAGGGGATGGCACATAACGTGAATAGGATGCTAACTTTACCAATGGTTTAGAGAAAGAAAGTGTTATGCATTGTGACAAGAAACTATTATGGATGCTGAAAATGGCACTGATTCATGCAAGTTAATGTGTAAATGTGCTTGAAATGTGTTAGGCTAATGATTCATACATGGATTAAGGATAACAAGATGCATGGATATGGCATAAAATGCTTGAGCAAGAGATATCAAACTAATGAAGATGAAATAAGGCATTTTGTAAATGTAAGGAGCATTAAAGCATCCAAATCCTAAACTACCACAGCCAAAAGCCACAATAATACATGATAATGCTAAAAGGGTGATGAAAACATAGAGGGCTCACTCAAATGATAAAGGTGCTGAAAAACAAAAGATGAAAGTGATAAGGTGAGAAGTTATACCAACAAAACTTCACTTTTTGGCTAAACAATTGGAGCAGTAAAGATGGCTTGAAATTTCCTCTTTTCCTTATTGTAAATAAGCAAGAAAAAGAGATAAATAATGAGGCTTTTGTTCTGGTATGGATGAGGGTGATTTTTTGAATGTGTAAAGGTTGGGAGTGGGTGTTTTGGGGCTATTTTTGGGTGGTGGGTGAAAAGCTACGGGATTCTAGTTTCATTGGTGTAGAAATGGTTTTGGAAGTTGAAAATGAACTAGAATCCAAACTTTTTTTAGTTGAGATAGAAATGGTCCATTTATACTAGTATTTTGGAGCCAAATTGAAAGTGTTTTGGGCCTTTTCTCAAAGGGGACAAAGTGAGATGTCATCATGGTAGCTATAGGGAGCAACTTGCTGCCAATGCGATAGGCATAGGGTGGCTCGTTTAAATGCTAAAATGATTTTCCAGCAAATAGGGTGGCTGGTGGTGATATTGGTAAACAACTAGGTAAGAGTAGGGTGATCAAATGACATTGACCCTTTTGATCTAATTTACACATAAAAAAATGTTTTGATTTATTTGAAAGTCTAAATTCATAATTTGATATGTGTTTTAATCTTTCTTAACGCAAAGAAATGAGCTAAAATTGAGTTTTGGATCAATGGTGGACGAGTTAAGAATGCTCGAACCATGAAAATAGCCTGTATGTATCGATACATTGCAGAAGGTATCGATACATTTGGTCTAAAAACCTTAAGTGTATCGATACAATGAACATTATATCTATACTATGACCACTGTAATGATACTATGAACCACTGTATTGATACTTATCGATATATATCCAAACATTTCTTTATAAAATACATGTTTTAGTCTTGGCATAGCCTAGTATTGATACACGAGGTCCTGTATCGATCATAGGCTCATGCATTAATACATCTATGTGTTGTATCGATACAAATAGGGATGTTTCAAATTTTTGGATTGTTAGAGCATTGCATCAATATATGAGAACCATGTATCGATACATTCAAGTTAAATTATGAATTTTCTCATATATTTTATCCTTGAACCCCTTGAACTACATTATTTGATGCCATATCTTTGCCTTTACCTTTGATATGATCCCTAGGCCTTCTTGACATTATCGCCTAGTGATCATCGCCCCCTCTTAAGTTCATGCTCCAAATTGCTAAAAATTAGCCTAGACAAAATTGGTGTCTATAGCTACTCCTCTTTTACCATTGTTGAGAATTAGGAATAGAGCAAAGAGAAATAAACACTATTTTGTTCGGGGTAGACTGACGCTCCCCAAAACACTAGGGCGTTAGGTTTTCTAAGGTTTGACCCCCTTAGGTAGGTGCAAAGTATTATGGATTTTTTATATATGGGTGCCACCAATTTGTACAGACTTTAACTTAAACCTGGGTGCCACCAATTTGTGTGGACTTTAACATAAACCTAGGTGCCACCAGCTTGTGTGGGCTTTAATTCGACTGCTACTAGCTTGTGCAAACTTTGACTTGAGTGCCACCAACTTATATGGGCTTTGACTCAAACTTAGGTGCCACTAGCTTGTGTGGGCTTTGACTTAGATGCCACCAACTTATGCAGGCTTGGACTTAGACTTAGGTGCCACCAGCTCATGTGGCCTTTGACTCAAGTGTTGCCAGTTCATGCGAGCTTTGACTTAGACTTAGATACCATCAGATTGTGTAGGCTTTGACTTGGGTATCGCCAGCTCGTGTGAGCTTTGACTTAAACTTGGGTGCCACTAGCTTGTGTGGGCTTTGAAAATGGTGCCACTAACTTGTGGGCTTTAAAAGAGGTGCTACTGACTTATAGACTTTAGGAGGTGCCACTAACTTATGGGCTTTAAAAAGGGTGCCATTGACTTATGGGCTTTTGGGAAAGATGCCACTGACTTATGGGTTTTGAAAAGGGTGCCATGATTTATGGGCTTTTGGGAAGGTGCCACTGATTTATGGGCTTTCAAGAGGTGCCACTAACTTATGGGTTTTAAAAGATGCCATTGACTTATGGGATTTGAAGAGGTTTTAATAACTTATAGGCTTTAAAAGAGTGCCACTAACTTATAGGCTTTTAGAAAGGTGCCACTGAGTTGTGGACTTTGAAGAGGTGCCACTGACTTAAGGGCTTTAAAAGGTACCACTAACTTATGAGCTTTGAAAAAGGTGCCACAACTTATGGGCTTTTGGGAAGATGCTACTGACTTATGGGCTTTAGAAAGGTTGCCATGACTTATGAGCTTTGAAAAAAGTGCCACGACATATGGGCTTTGAAGAGGTGCCACTAACTTGTGGGCTTCAAAAGAGGCGCTACTGAATTATAGGCTTTAGGAGGTGCCACTAACTTATGGGCTTTAAAAAGGGTGCCACTGACTTATGGGCTTTTGGGAAAGGTGCCACTGACTTATGGGTTTTGAAAAGGGTGCCATGATTTATGGGCTTTTAAAAAGGTGCCACTGACTTATGGGCTTTCAAAATGTGCCACTAACTTATGAGCTTTAAAAGAGTGCCATTGACTTATGGGATTTGAAGAGGTTTTAATAACTTATAGGCTTTAAAAGAGTGCCACTAACTTCTAGGCTTTTGGAAAGGTGCCACTGAGTTGTGGACTTTGAAGAGGTGCCACTGACTTATGGGCTTTAAAAGGTACCACTAACTTATGGGCTTTGAAAAAGGTGCCACAACTTATGGGCTTTTGGGAAGATGCTACTGACTTATGGGCTTTAGAAAGGTTGCCATGACTTATAAGCTTTGAAAAAAGTGCCATGACATATGGGCTTTGAAGAGGTGCCACTAACTTGTGGGCTTTAAAAGTTGCCACTAACTTATGGGCTTTAAAAGTGTGCCACTGACTTATGGGCTTTAAAAGGTTCCATAGACTTATGGGCTTTAAAAGGGTGTCACTGACTTGTGGGCTTTGAAGAGGTGCCATTAACTTATAGGCTTTAAAAGGATGCAACTAATTTATGGGCTTTAAAGAGGTACCATTAACTTGTGGGCTTTAAAAGGTGCCGTTAACTTATGGGCTTTTAGGAAGGTGCCACTGACTTGTGGGCTTTGAAAAAGGTGCCACAACTTATGGGCTTTGAAAAGGGCACCACGACTTGTGGGCTTTAAAAAAGGTGCCACTGACTTATGGGCTTTTAAGGGGATTTATGGGCTTTCAAAGGGTGCCACAGACTTATGGGCTTTAAAAGGGTGCCACTAACTTGTGGGTTTTAGAAAAGTTTCCATTGACTTGCAGACTTTGAAAAAGTTCCATTGACTTGTAGGCTTTTAAAGGGTGCCACTGACTTATGGGCTTTAAAGTGGGTGGCAACAAAGTTTTCGATAAAACTTCTAATACAAGCTTTTCTGAGCATAAGTACATGACAAAATTTCCTTTTAAAAGGGTTTTGGCACTGGTTCTTGACAAAGCTTCTGATGAATGTTTTTAACAAAAGTTTTTAATGATAGTTTTTAGACAACAATTTCTTGACACTAGCACTTTAACAGTAGTTGCTTGATAAAAAAGGTTTTAACATGAGGTGATGAAAAGAAAAAGACCTTATCTGAATGGCACTTGGTTTGTGAAGCTTAAAGTTCTTACCAGGAATTCCTTGGAGGTTCAGCAAACCTGGCTTGAAGTGATATTGTAAAAATGATGATGATGGTAATATGAGTGCATGATGTGGAATGCTATCATGATTGCATGATATGAAGTCTAATACGGGAGATAGTCATAGTTCTCCTTGTATGTCATTCATGCTCTCATAGGGATGGCGATTTGCCTTTAATGTGACTATAGATGAAAATTTTCCTAATCTCGCTGGGGATTGTAGGTTATCCCTACTCCACTGGGAATATGGCCGAAAATTTAGTCTTAAGAATTTAGGCTGTTATGTTTCCCGAGGCTCAATCATTTTCCTAACAATTAGAAGGCATTGTCAATAATTTAGAGACTATTTGCCTGATTAGGTTGATGTCTCTGGTTTTGATAGGATTTTGATAGAATGCATGGGTTAATTTTTGGTTACCTTAAAATAGTTTTTTTCTTGAGATGTGGCTTACGAGAGCAAGAAATGGTTTGGTGTATGGTCATGAGAAGCGGATGTTTGGACATGAAAAGTGCATAATCTTGATGATTGAAGCATAAGCAGAGTTCCCTGTGCTTTTCGTTTCCTTTCAACGTAATGTCAAGATGTCCTGATGCGTATTTTAGTTAATTATCAAAAATTATTAATTAATTGACAAGTGCAATGTGAATTGTACAGGGGTTAAAAGAAGCAAGGTAATATTTACTCATGAAAACAAAAGGATATAACTCAATATACTATTTGACAAGCAATTGATAGGGTCGCGAGAAAGATAATCTTTTAGATGAAAGATGCCTCTGACAATCATGACATGGATATTCTTTAGGTTCTTTTCAGAATCTTTCTCGAATAATGAATATGCCTAGCATGAGCTGATCTTCGAAAGATCTCTGGGATTGCTTTGCATTGTCATGTAGGTGATCTCAGTCTATGCCCCATCAAAATTGATCTTTTAAGTTGCCATTGCGAGTTTTCAATTGTAGTCGGGTTGGTTGCCCAGATGCCCTTTTTGGATTTCCATCTAGACCCCTTTTTGTTTTCTTCTTTTTTTATTTTTTTTCATTTTTTTGTTTTCATTTTTTTTGCTTTCCCTTTTTTTTTTAATTTTGTTTTTGTTTTTTTTGTTTGTTTTCTTTTTTTTAAGGATGCATTTTTAGGTTTTTACCATTTACATGTAATATTTCTTAACGGAATCTGAGTTGACTGGATTAGGCAAGACATTGCAGTCCATTTCTAACAAGATTAAGGCCCTTCCAGAGAAGGCTTGCTTCACGACAGATGATCTTTCCCAGTTAGGGTTCCATTTGCCTCATGCATCTTTGTGAATTGGGAGGATCTTTTTTAATGCTAGTTCACCTAGGTGAAATTATCATGGGCATATCTTGTTATCGTGGGCTCGAATCATATGTCTTTGATACATTTGACCATGGCAGATGGCCTTCATGTGTTTTTCCTCAATGAGGTTGAGCTAGTCATATCTGTTCTTGACCCATTCAACCTTCCCAAGTTTGGTTTCCATCAAGTTCTGAGAGAATGGATCTCGACTTTGATAGGCAATACAACTTTTATCCTATAGACAAGAGAGAATGGGGTAGCACTCGTTGAAGTTTAAACTGAGGTTTGATATGCATGGAGTGCAAAGGATAGCTTCTTATGCCAGCCTTTGTAAGTCTTAACCATTTTCTCAACTATTCTTTTTATGTTTTTGTTAGTCACCTCAACTGCCCCATTCATCTTGGGCGGTAAGGATAGAATTATGATGCTAGATCTTGAACTGTAAGAGGTCTAGTGGTATGGAGCTTTCTTCTAAATCTTTTTCAAAATCAACTTCACTTGTGTAAATTAACAGTTCAAAATCGATCTTTAAAGACCCATCAGACTCATCCATGTCACTATCATCAACACACATGAAGGGTGAAAGAATAGACATTGCAAAAGGCACACACACAACCTAGGGATTCAGATAAGAGTAATTAAGACAAAGAGATTGAAAAACGATACAGGCATACAATATGGAATGATATATGCAAAAGTCATTTCATTAACAATGTTTGATTAAAATGCCCCTTACATAGGACACTTATCTGCCTTTGGGTGAAGGCAGGTAGGTTTCTATTTCTTGACATTACAAGAAAGGGACAAGAAAAATGTAGGGGCTTCTGTTATGACCTTATCATCAAAACAAGTCTTGTGGAAGGACATAAATTCTATGGCTTGGCATTGATCATGTTTGCAACTAACTTAGTGTGGTTTGGTAAATGATTGGTAGCAATATTTGGTCCTTGGTTTATCCTGAGCTACAAAACTTTTGAGTTGATTAGGTTTTGTACATTTCATTTAAAATACCTGCAGTTCTCAATGTTATGCTCCACTACCACAGACATTAAATGATTTTGAAGTAAGGTTTAGTAGAGCTCCTTAAAGGTCATAAGGATAGGATCAAAATGGTGTCTTAGTCGATTTGCACCTCAATTGTCAAATGCATTATTAGTTTTTCGATCGGTATTTTTGTGGACTTATGGAGGGTAGCTTTATGGTGGGTTTGATGGGATTGTAAGGGATGGGTTATAAGTTATGGCATAGATTGGCTGTAGGGATATTGTGACAGGGTAAAAATGTGATGTTCTTGTGTAGAAAGGGTTAGGTGCTTGATGCTGCCTTGGCTGAGAGCTAGTATAATTTATTGCATTGGCCTCTTCTTCCTTCTTCTTACCGACAATGGGCTTTTTACTATATCCAGCTATTTTCCAAGTAGATATTCTACCACTCTTGATGGCTGCATCGATCATTTCTCCAGAGAGAACTAAGTCTGCAAATTTTTGGTGGCATTGCCTATGAGCTTCTTGTAATAAGGAGCACGCAAGGTATGAATGAAAGTGACTGTCATCTCTTTTTCTGTAAGGGGAGGCTGGACTAGGGCTACTTCTTCCCTCCACCTTTGGGCGATTGCTTGAAACTTTTAGTGGATCTCTTTTCAAAATTCATTAGGGAAAATCGATATAGCGCCCAGTCTGACACATGCTGGTATTGATTTAGAAAGGCTTTAGCCAAGTCAACCCATGATTGGATTTTGACATTATCTAACTCAATACACCACTGAGTTGTTGCCTTAGTGAGGCTGTGCTAAAAGCAATGGATGAAGAGCTTTTTATCTTTCTCATACTCGATCATCTTTCATAGGTACATTCAGACATAGACAGAAGGGTCGGTGGTTCCATTACACTTCTCAAACTTTAGGACTTTGAACTTCAGGGGAATGACAAGGTTAGACACCAAAGACAACGATTGAGAATCAAAAGCTCTGAACTTGGCAGTCCCCTCAATAGCTTGGAGGCATTTTTCTAGTAGCTAGAATTTGTCATTTTTTTCGTAGTCATAGTAAACTTTTAACCTTTTGTTTTCTCTGGTTCTTCATGGTCAAGGGCTATCAAATCTGCTAATGAGACTCCAGCATTCACCCCTTGAGTACGGGGAATAAATTGACCTATTGCAATGGGATTTAGGTAGATGATTGGTGGGTCTAAGCGGCAGGTGGAGGAGCAGGCCGTTGTTCTTATCTAGCTTTCATTTAGGCAAGTTTTGGATATTGGCTGAGGGACTTTCTGTAGTGGAAGGATCATTTCTTGTTTCAGCAATGCTGGCATGCCTTTTTTCTTTCACTGAGGCTATCATTAGTTCTATAAGTTTTGCGATTTGAGCTTGCATTTCACATTGTTGATGGAGCAACTGGTATTGTGATTCCTTAACCATTAGCTCAAGTCGCTCAATACGCATTTTATGATCACTCTCCATGATTTGTTTGTGGCATCACGTGTTGTAGCGCTGCAGAATGTTAGGTTCTATTTTCCTAATTGACCTCGAAGTCCCTTGCACTTTTAAGGCCTAATTCCTGTATTAGACTTCTACTTGAAAATGTATTTATTATTGAGTGATTATGATGCAATGATGAGTTAAGATACTGAATGATTGATGCAAGTGTAAAAAGGTGAAAGTAAACATGCATATGCAGTGGAGACAATTGAATCCTAGAATAGCTTTATTGATAACATCTTTTATAGAGCCACAAAAGGTCTCTTGCTGAACATTAAACCAGAATAATTGTCCCAAAATGATGATAGTCATGATAGTTATGATGAGATAATGCATGCGCCAAATCACAAACAAAGGGAAACGAGTTAGTGAAATGTATAAAAGACAAATGTAAAAAATTAAAGAATTTGAGAACATCAAAGAAATATTCATAACATGTCTCAACCAAGGTGGTGGACAAGCAACGAGTAGTGTGTCAACATGTTAGGATGCAATCTACCCTCCATAAGGTGATGCAATATCTTATTTTGATGAAAAAATAACAGACTAGTGGTAATATTTGTTTATCACCACTAATACGGATATGCGTTAAGCCATAACTTGGACAGCATAACGGCTTGTATTATAAGACATTATGAATGATGGTTTTTGTTCACCGTCACTTATTTATATAAAGGTTAGTCATCATTCAGGCAGTACGACAACATGCCTTGATAAATGATAAAGATGTAGATGCAGGTGACAATTGTATACTCATTGTCACCTACATAATTATGGTGATTAAGAGTAAAGGTTAGGAATGTTCCCTATTCTTCGGGTATTCCAGCAGCATTCCAGTATGGTTTAACATGGTTTAGCTTGTAGAGCTCACTATATAAGGTTTTAGTTGATGCCTAAATAGGTATCTGAATTACTCTTCCATCCAGTAAAGACAGTCAAGGGACCTCAATCTTAGACCCATCGCTGGTTTAGTGGAACAGGGTCGATCTGTTGGATGTATTTCCTTATGCAAATATGGAAGGTTACTCACGAGAGACATAAGTAATTTACATCCAGGAAGTTATTGCCATGCCTATGTGGAGGGTTACTCACGAAGATAGGGAGCTCACTTCCTCCTAATGATTGGGTTGTAACCATGCCATGGAGTTTGGTAGGACACTAATGCACATACAAGTGCATTGTGTGTGATGGGGAAATGATCAAACCATTTTGTTTATTTTCGTATTACCACTTTTATTAAACTAATGATATTAAAAAGTAAGACAATCTTGTCAATCATGCTAGAGCAAAAGATTAATTAACAAAATGAAAATAGGGTCATATTTAAATAATGACTGAAGATCGAAAGAACTAGGAACCTAGTAAGACATGGCTAGTTATTGGCCTAACTCTCTATGCTATCCCCAGTGGAGTCGCCAAGCTATCGCAACATACCCCAGGGTGGATCTTCTCGGATCTATGGGTGCACATGACTTAAAATATTTTCTTGACTTAGAAATGTCTTCTTGACCAAGAGTTTCTTTCATGATGTGATGAGAATGAGAATTTATAGATTCTTGACTTATGATACAATGAGGGGAACCATAAGACGAATCGCTTATCTTATTGGTCTTGGATGACCATCGTTAAAAGGCTAATGCTTGGAGTTGCCATCGATCATTTAGGGCCAGACATGACTGGATGCCTATTGAAACCTATGTTTTGAGTAACGAAACTCAAAACATCGATCTTGTGGTCTACGTAATACAAAAATCCATTATTTGGGTTCGGGAGTTGGTTATGCATGATGAGGTATGAACCCCTTTGTGATGCCTGAAATTGATACCTTACTAGCTATGTCTTATCTAAGTTTCGATTCTTTCAATCTTAACCTATCACTATTTTGATATAACCCTCTTTTAATGCATAAATCTTATAGAAACACAAATCCAGGTTTTGATGAAAAGATTTAATCTCATAAATGCACCGGAGAGATGAGGAATATAGAGATTTTCAATAAAATAACCTCTAGATTTTACTTTGAAAATGGAATTTTCCACTTTAGGCACTAGAGAGATACCCACACGAAACATTACCTTTAATTTTATTTGAAACATTTTGACAACATGAATGTAAGTAATCATCACAAAGAAATCATGTTAGTAAGGTAACAAATGAGTAACATAACATGGATCATTCAATGCAATGATAAAGAAAAGGAATAGACTATTGAAATTTATCTCGCAATTGGCATCGATTATTTGGAAGTAATCGAATTGACAATTTTTGAGACACATCTGGGTTTCTTGATTAAACAAGGTTTGTTTGACGTATTCATGGGGTCCCACGAAAAGAAAAAAATTAATTATAATTAAAAGACAAGGTCGGAGTATTCCTTCGAAAATGTGGGGTTGGAGTATCCCATGGATGACAAATAATTTTGACAAAGTGGAATTTTTAAATCTTGACAATATTGAAAAGTAGGGTTGGAGTGTCCCCTCGGATGGTTGGGGCTGGAGTATCCCCAAGAATGACACGTCTGACACTCTTTGATGAAGTCAAGTTGGAAAAATTGACACCCTTATAATTTAGAAGATGGGTGAGCATTCGATGACTTTTGGTGAAAGAAATTATTGTGAATAAGGATGGCAAGGTGTAAAATGTATTTGTGCCTTGATACGAGCCTATAGGAGGTCAAAAAATGTTCTCGAGTCTGATTAGAGTGATAAGGAGACATTCAAATGTCTCGAGACAAAATTCAGGAAAACAACTCCATTTTGACCATAATTGAAAACAAGGGAGCGTTGCGCTAACCTACTTCCTGAATTTATACTAAATCAATTTGAAAGATTTAGAGGGTGGACAAGACACCGCTAGAAAGCTAACTCGACGTCAATCTAAATATATTTGCGATATCCTAAAAGGTCATTTTCTAAGGGAATAAATTTTCAAGTTTGGACTGATTGAGCTACTGGCAGAGCATATGAGGGACAAGGTGTCTCAAAATTTAAAAAATCACCTCTGACTCATTTGCTATCAAAAAATTGCAAGTGATACCTTTCTGAAAAGGGGATTTCATGAGTTTTCAGAAAAAAAAGTTTGAAAAATTTGGAAAAATCATTTAATGGGATTGAATGGCCCAACTAGAATATATATTCAGATTCTAGAGGTTCTAGAGAGTTTAGACTTGAAAAATCATAACTCTCTCATCCAAGATGATCCAAGGGTGAATAAGACATCATTTTAAAGATAATTCGACATGCTTTGAGAGAAAAATATCAAAAAATTCATGAAAAACCATTTAGTGGTTTAAAGTGCTTTTTCAATTTACAATGATTGTGCTACCAGTAAGGGACAAAGCAAAGCGAGGGATATTTCTTATTTTCTTTATGTTTACAGGTCCAAACTCGAGTCATTAACATTTGAACATCTATGACTGAAGGGAAAAAGTGGCATGAGCATCAGAACTAATTGCACAGCCTCAGAGTAGATTGGGATCATGAAACAGCTTGTTGATCATACCACTTATGATTTGACTCAAACAAGGCACAAACATCTAGGGAATAATTGTAAGGCCATTTTCGTTTAAAAATTAAAAGATTTGAGTTCATTTGACCAAGATTCCGGATTTGAAAACTGTAATTTTCCCCTAGATATTTTGCTAACTTTAAGGAAAATGCTGAGTCCATGCTAATTGTCATTGGTTAAGGTTGACATGCTTAGCTTAGGGGGTTTTGAATATCCATTTTTGACTACCATCAAACATGCATTTTGACAAGGAGAAAACAACAAGCATACAAAGGGATAACACATAACATGAATGGGATGCTAACTTTACCAGTGGTTTAGACAAAGAAAGTGTTATGCATTATGATAAAACAATGTTATGGATGCTTAAAATGGCACTGGTTCATGCAAATTAATGTATAAATGTGCTTGAAATATGTTAGGCTAATTATTTATACATGGATTAAGGATTACAAGATGCATGGATATGGCATAAAATGCATGAGCAAGAGATATCAAACTAATGAGGATGAAATGAGTCATTTTGCACATGAAAGGAGCATTAAAGAATCCAAATCCTAAACTACCACAACCAAAAGCCATAATAATGCATCATAATGCTAAGAGGGTGATGGAAACATGGGGAGCTCACTAAAATGATGAAGGTACTAAAAAACATAAGATAAAAGTGATAAGGTGAGAAGTTATACCAACAAAACTTCCCTTTTTGGCCAAATAGTCAAAACAGCGGAGATAGCTTGAATTTTCTTCTTTTCTTTATTGTAAATAAGCAAGAAAGAGAGAGAAACAATGAGGTTTTATTTCTGGCATTGATAAGGGTGATTTTTAGAATATGTAAAGGTTGAGAGTGAGTGTTTTGGCACTATTTTTGGGTGGTGGGTGAAGGGTTATGGGATTCTAGTTTTCTTGGTGTAAGAATGGTTTTGGAAGTTGAAAATAAGCTGGAATCCAACCTTGTGTAGTTGAGATAGAAATGGTCCATTCACGCCAGCATTTTGGAGCCAAATTAGAGGTGTTTTTGGCCTTTTCTCAAAGGGGACAAAGTGATGTTAGCATGATGGCTATAGGGTGGCTGTAGGGAGCAACTTGCTGCCAATGTGATGGGCATAGGGTGGCAGGTTTAAATGCTAAAATGATTTTTCAACAAATAGGGTGGCTGATGGTGATATTGGCCAATAACTAGGGAAAAGTAGGGTGATCAAATGACATTGACACTTTTGATCTAATTTAGACTTTAAAAAATGTTTTGATTAATTTGAAAGTCTGAATTTGTAATTTGATATGTATTTTAATCTTTTCTAATGCAAAGAAGTAAGTCAAATTCAAGTTTTGGATCAATCATGGATGAGTCAAAAATGCCCGAACTGTGGCTTGTATGTATCAATACATTGAGAATGTATCGACACATTTGGTCCAAAAACCTCAACCGTATCAATATTACGATCACTGTATCGATACTATGAACCACTGTATTGATACTATGAACTAGTGTATCGATACATGCTGATATGTATCGACACATTTCTTTACAAATGCATGTTTCGGAGTTGGCATGGCCTAGTATTCATACACAAGGTCCTGTATTGATACAGAGGATTATATATCAATACATCTACATGTTGTTTCGATACAAATAGGGACATTTCAAATTTTTGGATCGTTGGAGCATTGTATCGATATATAAGAACCATGTATCGATACATTCAAGTAAAATTATGAATTTTCTCTTATATTTTATCCCCAAACACCTTGAACTACATTATTTGATGCCACATATTTGCATTTACCTTTGATATGATCCCTAGGCCTTCTTGACCTCCTCTTACGTCTATGCTCTAGATTGCTAAAAATTAGCTCGGATAAAATAAAGTGTCTACAAGTATCTCTCCAATGCTAAACATGAAATATTTGATTTTTTTATAACCCATCCAGAGATCATTTTCATTAAAAACCCTTATGTTTCTCATCTGTCCTAGGTGTATAGGTGATAAAATTTTCATTAACATCCAAAATCACATCTTTATAAAATTTCATGCATTCGAGAGAATTATATTTAAATAATGATAAAAATGAACCAAGGAAATCAAGATTCAGTAGGATATAGTTAGATGGTACCAATTTTTGGGCATTATGGGGGTGCTAATCCTTCCCCACATGTAACAAATTCTCGAACTCAAAACAACCATAAACAACAAATCTTTGGTATTATTTTCGATAAGAATCTACTTAAAATGACCGATGGACACTCCAAGTTTATGGCCACTTCGTGGTGGCTATCCAAGACTAGTCAGATGAGCGATTCGTTTGATGGTCTTTCACTCCTTCATGTCCGATATCATCATATTTTTTAAGTCAAGCACACTTTGGCCCTTTGGATTGTTTGAAGTTTGTAAAGGCTAGGCATGTGGAACATCGATAGCCCGGTGACTGCACGGGGACTAAAGAGACTTAAGCCTATAACTAGCTACTTCTCACTCAACTCTTGATTTTTTGATCTCCATAATTATTTAGATATAATTCTTTTTTATTTTTGCCTACTAATCTCTATTGTTTTTGTCTTGTGATTGTTAAGGATTATTCGTGCCAAAATAAGTATTGATTTGAATATGTATGGTATTATGGAGTAAAATAAAAAGGTTTGATAGTTTTCTCGGCATACACCATGTACTTTTATTTTGCACTAGATTCCCACAAAACACCATGGTGAGGCAGAATCCTAATTATTAGGATAAAGTGAGCCATCCGCCTTCATGAGTAACCCTCTACATAGGCATGGCAAGACCTTCTGGGATGTAAATTACTTATGTCCCTCATGAGTAACCCTCTGCATTTGCATAGGGAAATACATCCACTGGGTTGAACCTATTCCACCAAACCCATGATAGGCCCAGGATTAGGGTGCTATGATTGTTTTTACTAGATGAAAGAGCAATTTGGATACCTACTTAAGTGTCTACTTAAACTTATATAATGAGCCCTATGAGCTAAACTATGTCAAACCATACCTGAATGCTGATAGAATAACTTAAAAAATAAGGACACTCGAGGAAACACTTCTTACCTTTATTCCTATATAACATATTATACAAGCGATGATAGGTGAACATCGTCGCTCACTTTTGTCATGTTATTTTTATGATCATTTCTTTAGGGTATGCTATAATGTTCTATGGCTCACCCTTCCTTAGCAAGTGGGTGATGAAGAGCAAATGTTCACATCTATGATGCTAAAAGTTCATAATCTAACCCCAAATAAGTCACCATGCTAATGACTTGACACAGAGATTGACATATGAATGTCACCATTGTTTGGTTAGGCCTGTCCTTATGTGGTATTATGTCACCATATGTAAAGGCAATTTTAGTGTAGATACAGTGTGATGCTGTCCGATTGTTATGCTTACCCCTATGCATCATATCGTCTATTCTTGGGGTAAACTTCTAAGTGGCATTTTCATTTCGTTGCTTTCATTTCTTTGTGTGCATATTTCTTTGTACAGTTGCTAACTTATCATCTTTTTTGTTCTCTTTTGCATGCATGCATCATTTTAGTATTATTATTGCCATAGGATAATTAGCCAATAATGTAGCGTTTACCAAAGGGTGTCTATCATGGAGCAACAGTCCATCTCAGAGTTGAAATCTGTCATGAAAGTTCCAACCTAGTCCGAGTAACGACAGCGTGAAAATAGGGACATCCTAAAACCTAGGTATATCTTAACAGCACATGGAAAGATTAAAATAGGGTATCATCAGAACGTCTAGCAAGATCTAAAATATATATGGACCAATTGGGATAGTACTAAGAAGGAATTATTCACGAAGAGATATAAGTACATTGCCCTTTTACTCTAGGTCCATCGGATGTTAATTTGTTACAGGCTGCTTCCTAATTTTGGAACCTCATATATCGATGCTTTACCTTTAACCATGAGGATTTGACCCCTATAGTAGAGAAATATACCTTGTTGCTCAACATCGAGAGGGCTAGTAGTAATAGAATATATTGCAAGGTATTGAATCCTCTAGCATTTAAGAAAAGATTGGCTCAGATTCTCAGTGCACCCAAGACATGGATTGAGGGTCACATCAAGAAGAAGGGAAACGACAAGTGCATTTCATGGGCTAGTTTGAAAGAGGCAATGGCAAATACCATTGATGTTCAAAAAATGCAAGATATATTCACTTTGGCGATATATGACCTAGTTATTTTCCTAAAGATGCTAGGTTATGTCAAAGCAGTGGTGGTGGATCTCATTCCTCGATTATGTTGCAACATTAACTTGGCACCTGCTATCATTGCTGAAATCATTTGAGGCTTTAATTTTTACAAGAAAGCAAAGACAGGGCATTTCATTAGATGTGCAACTATGCTTTGCCTGTGGCTTGTTAGCAACCTTTGCCTAAAAGAAAAGAAGAGGCCATACAATTTCTTCTTTGACTTTAGTCCTATCTCTAAAGTCTTCAAAAAGGAATAGCTTTACAAAATGTTTGAGGAACAATGGATCCAAAAACTTTAGAATCTTAATGGGGATGAAGTGACATGAAAGTCTGCTTGGTTCTCACCATAAACCATCATGTATAGATATAGGGATACAATGTGTGCTACTCATTAGGTTATGGGGAAGTACCAATTATGCACCTATTTTGGTCTTTTGATATTTTTGTGTCAACAATTTGTTCCCTTTGTTCAAGACCTAGAGGCATACGACCTTGAATATGCTAGGCTAGATTATAAGTTAAAAATTTAGTTAGCCTTCCATTCTTAGAGACAAACACATTGCGTGGAAACACACTGGAGAGGAAATAGTGTGCTGTAAGGTATAATGAATGGAAGATACATCACATTAATGATGCCTTACCTCTGTCCATTATTGTATCTATAGTTGAAGAATTCCCTTCTGAAATCAAATTTCTTAGACGAGAATTCGAATAAGAAAAGACAACTCTTACCAAGGAAATCACTGTCTAAAAGAGGAAAAGAGTCAATTAGAGATGGAAATTTATCTACGTGAAGGTAAGGAAAAATGAACTGATAAGGAGAAGAATCATATCAAAGAAGATCTCGAAAGTCTAAGGAAAGACTATGTGGCTGTCAGCAAAGCAAATAAATCACAATGCCAAGGCAAGTCTTTAATCGAATGGATAACATGCTACCCTCGAAAAAAACTACATCAGTTGAAAAAAAAATGGCTAAAGATCATAAAGAGAAGCTTGTCAGAATTCGAACCCTCGCATCAACTTATACAAAGAGAAATGTACAGTTAGAAGCTTGAGTTCAGGATTTAAAAGCAAATCAAGTTAAGAGCAGATGTTAACAGTCAGCGTTCAAGGCTTAGATCAATTATTGCAAGCTCGCCAAAACCAGGTGGATTTGCATTAATAACAATTATTCTTTTTCTGCTTTGCATCAATAACATAATTCTTTCCTACTTCATGAATTCATATCCATCTTCATGTCATGTCATGACATATTCTAAAGCTCTAATCCATCAATAATCTAGGGTGAAAGTGTCCCAAAACATAAAATCTTCATCTCACCATTGCTACAACACTCGTGCCTACTGTAAAGCCATGGAGAATGATCATCAATCCTGCATTGAGCAACTAAAACTCATGTACAGAGAATCCCAAGAATAATCAGCTTATAAGAATAAAGAACTTCAATCTCAAATGGTAGAATTGACAAAACTATTGTCCAAAACTTTAAAGGATAAAGGAAAAATGAGCACTATCAACACGGGCAAAGGATAGACCAACCCTGAAAGTAATTTAAATAGTGTTACCAAGACTACTAATGTGGATGAAGTAGCTTTGCATGAATAGTATCCCCTGGTAGCATGAATTTCGTCAATTTAACCATTCATTTATCTCAATCCTACAATAGCACCAATTTTAGTTTAAGGCCCTTTGCCCACTATACCTATAGTGTCAAATCTTGATAAACAAGCAAAACAAGAAAAGGCAAAAAGGTCTCTGAAAAATGATAAAGACTTAAAAAAAATGCCAATCTCTAGAAAAACATCTTCGTGCTATTGAAAAGAGTGATAAATTTGGAATTATAGACACAAAGGCTAAAGGACTGGTCTCTAGTCTTATCATTTCGCATAAATTCAAGGTGATAAAGTTTGAAAAACATAATGAGACCACAGATCCCACAACCTACCTTTGGATGTATTTTCGCAAGATGATCGAGTATGTGGAAAATAAAAAATTGCTAATCTGTTGCTTCCAAGATAGTTTAACTAGGGCAGCTCTCCAACGGTACATAGGACTAGACCCTATAAGAATTCAAACATGAAGAGATCTAGCTCGTGCATCCCTTGACCAATATAAGCATGTATCTGACTGGACCCCAAATTGCCTTTCCCTTATGAACATGGAAAAAAACCTCTGAGAGTGTTAGGTAGTATGCCTAAAGATGGAGAGAGGAGGCAGCTCAGGTTCAGCCTCTATTAACTAAAAGAGAAATGATAGTTATGTCCGTTGGCACTTTAAAAGCTCCTTATTATGAGAAGTTGGTGGTAAATGCCATGAAGAATTTTGTTGATCTAGTCACATCAGGGGAGATGATTGATAATGCCATCAAAAGTAAGAAAATATCTATGGGAAAATTATCTGGGTCAATTAAGAAACTAACAAGTAAAGGAAAGGAAAAAGAAGTAAACACTATTAATTGTAGCAATACGAAGTTCCCTTAAAATCCATGCTCAACTCAAGGGGTGTATGTCCCTATTATGTTGTATCCGAGTTTTAGCCCTTACCAAATGACACCAGTAGTTCACTTTACTAGGATTGCTCTAATAGTCACCCTTACACCAAATCATGTTCAAAACATTCCTCCAAGCATGCAACCTTTAGCATAAACAATGCTAGAGCCATAAGTAATCATCAAGCACCTCGAGAGAGGGAACATTTTAACCCTTTACCATATTCATATAAGGAGATCTACAATCATTTATTAGCCAACTGATTGGTCACCCCAATGTTCTTAGACTTGAAATCTCCACCATACCCTAACAGGTATGATAATAATGTTTACTATGAATATCGTGCTAGAGTACAGGGACACTCAATTAAGAACTGCACCTTATTCAAAAGAAAAGTGCAGGGCTTGCTAAAAAGGGGTGCAATTAAAATAGACCAAAGGCCCAGACCAAATGTTAGGGCAACCCACTCCCTAATCACACTGAACAGAGGGTAAATGCCATGATTAAGGGGAAAGACTATTGGATCAAAAGAGAAATCAAAGAGGTTAAGACGCTAATGAGTTGAGTGTGTCAAGTATTCAGGAAAGTTGGGATAGTGAGCCTAAAAGAGAAATTCATGGAGTCCTCTTGCTGCTACTATGCTAAAAAACACTATTTATAGTAATGTCAATTGTTCTTGAAAATGGTCTAAGGAATGATGGACCGATCTAAGATAGAATTCTATGAGGAATGTCATCAATCAACTTACCCTTCTATTAACATCATCAAAGGGGAAAAAGCAAATGATGATGGCATCTTGATTTGCCTTTCTCTTATAAGTGTAGAGAGGCACAAAAATGAAAGCTTTACGCATTATGCCTCTAGGTGGATGGAAAAGGCTGTCTAAATTCAGCCATTATTAGCAGAGAAGGAAATGATCATTAGGTTTATTGGCACACTACAATCATCGTACTATGAAGAAGTGGCAAAAAAAACTCCTAAAAGCTTTGCAAACATAGTCATACTTTGTGGGATGATGGATGAGGGTTTGAAAAAAGAATCAGGCAAGGGTAAGAGGAAAGGAAAAGTTAAAACAACATGATAGCCAAGGTTCAA
The DNA here is from genome assembly GCA_038382025.1 of Adansonia gregorii. Classification (NCBI taxonomy): domain Eukaryota; kingdom Viridiplantae; phylum Streptophyta; class Magnoliopsida; order Malvales; family Malvaceae; genus Adansonia; species Adansonia gregorii. The sequence continues at coordinate 1,354,471 of JBBYHO010000001.1, read as the reverse complement.
TAAGAAAGCTAGTTCATCTCAAACCTGTGCAGGCACGAACTTAGAAAGGTTCATTGCTGAGTAAGATTGTGAGATTATGAAAAATATGGAAGAGCTTAGAATGCCAATGAGCATAGTTTGGCAGATTTTAGTAAAAGCCAAACTAGTTAATAGGGTCTAGAAGAAAGAGGAAAGAGTCGGCAACTTTTGTGATTTCCATACCCTTCAGATGTGTAAAGAGTTTCATGCCATGGTCCCAAGAATAATGAAAGAAGGCAGCATCAAATTTTATGAGAAGAAGCAAACTTTAACTATTGAACCCATAGATGCACTTCCATCCGTCAAAACCATAGAGGGGATAGGGACAATCCCTTTTGTGGCTTTAGAAGACCACTGATCTTGTATGATAATCGATCATATCCTTAAGTTGCTCTTACCTTATCTACACCAAGGATGGTTATTCAACTACCATTTTTATTCCCCTACGAAGATGACAAGGCTATTCTCTGAATGATGAGAGTAAAATCTTAATTGTCATGGAATCTGGTTAACTAGCCTCAAATACTAATCTTTCAAGGGTAAGTGACTTAACTCGAAATAATAGGTGTTATGCACCACTAACCTTAAGAGATAAAGCTCAGCAAGAAGATACTAGCCAGAACATTGAAAGTCTCCAACTAAAGAGTCAGATTCAAAAGTTAACAAGGAACCTATAAGTGAGAAAAAAGCATTAGAGTTTCTTAAGTTCATTAAACATAGTGAATATAGTATCGTGGATTAGCTAAATAAGCAACCTACTAAAATATCTATGCTGTCACTTTTGTTGAACTCCGAAGCTCATAGAAATGAACTCTTGAAAGTTTTGAATGAGGCCTACGTCTCTCCCAATATTTTTATAGGCCAGCTAGATCATCTAGTGAACAATATCATGGCCAACAATTACATATCGTTTAGCAATGATGGGATTCCATAAGAAGGAAGAGGAAATCATAAAGCCATTCACATCACCACATGCTACAAAAGGAGCATATTACGCAACGTGCTCATTAATAATTAGTCAACTTCGAATATAATGCCTATGTCATGCCTAAATAAGCTCTCATTGATGCTTTCACATTTGAAACAGTCACACAATCGTGTGAGCATTTGACAAAACCTGCAGAAGCATTGCATAGAATATCACTATCCTACTCTAAATAGGCCCATGCAGTTATAAGGTTGACTTTCATGTTATAGACATTGCTCCATCATATAATTGCCTTTTAGGAAAGTCGTGGATCCATTATGCGAGAGTTGTTCCATTATTCTTGCACCAAAAATTAAAGTTTGTAATTGGAAAAAAAGTTATTAGTATTAGTGGAGAAGAAGATATCATTGCTGCTACCTTCACTGATATCCCATATGGTGAACTTAATAAAGGCATTCTAGAACCCGTTTTTCAATCATTTAAGTTCATCAACACTACCTATGTTAAGGAGGGATTGCCCATAATTAAGCCTCATCTGTCAAGAAGCATGCAAATAGGCTTAAAACTAACAATCGACAAAGGTGCTTGAGCTAGAAAAGGCTTGAAAGATGCCTCCAAGGAGTTGCTAAAACTCTAAAGGTGCCCATCAAACTGACATAAGAAGATTGGGGGTTCAAACCCAATGCATAGCAAAAAAAGAAGTAAGTCCAGAAGAATCGAGAGAAAAGAATAGCACATCTGTTGGGACAAGACATGGGACATGAACCTATGGCATTTTCGGCATTGCATAAGAACTTTCACTCAAGCAGACATGTTAGCACGAGCTCAACAAACATCATGCTTATGTTAAGGAAAAATTTTGAGGATTTCTTTATCAGTGTAATTAAAGAGCCATCAACAATGGGTGAAGAGACCGACTTATGCCCTCCAAAGTTTATTCCAAGTGTTTGGACTAAAACAAAAATCCCTTTATTATTCAAAACTCTTTCAAAGAAATGCCATGAACCAAACCCATATGCTTTCACCAAAAAACATTATGGGATTCTTTGTATGGGCACATTGTATTAAGTATTGTCAATGAAAATGATTTAGCATTATGCATTTCATTCATTGTGTCCATTTTCACCTACTCTCGCATATCATTCTGCCTATATTGCTTTTTTATATTTTTAGGTATTTTGATGAAGATAACATGAATATCTGCATTAAGACTCAGGAAATCAACCTTGAGCAAGCAATCTGTGTTAGTGGGGTTGAGTATGAAGAAAATTCTGACAAGGACCGTGTACCCCTAGATTTAATCAAACTAATTGAATAAGAAGAAAAATAGATTTTACCTCATAAAGAACCCACTAAAACCATAAACCTTAGAACATAAGAAGATTGAAAGAAAGTAAAATTTGGAACCTCTACAAAACCATCAACCCAAAGCCAATTGATAAGCCTTCTCCAAGAGTATCAAGATGTGTTTGCCTAGTCTTACTAAGATATGCCTGGGTTGAATACCGAAATCATAGTCCATAAACTTCCCTTTAAACCTGAGTGTAAAACTTTAGAGGATGAAACCTAAGATACTACTAAAGGTTAAAGAAGAAGTCAAGAAACAATTTGAAGCAAGATTTCTTAAAGTCGCTAAATACCCTGAGTGGGGGCCAATGTAGTCCTACTTCTAAGAAGGATGGTATGGTGCGATTGCATGTGGATTATAAGGACTTGAATAGAGCTAGTCCAAAAGATAACTTATCTTTGCCCCATATCAATTCCTTAGTGGACAACACAGCCAAAAATGCACTTTCTTCTTTCATGGATGGATTTTTAGGATACAACAAAATCAAAATAGCGATTGAAGACATGGAAAAAACCACCATTGTGATCATGTGGGAACTTTTTGCTGCAAAGTAATGCCTTTCTAGCTCAAAAATGCTAAGGCAACTTATCAAAGGTAGTGGTGACATTGTTTCATGACCTTATGCACAAAGAGATCAAAGTTTATGTGGACGACATGATCGCCAAGTTGCCTAGAAAGAATGACCATGCAACAGGCATATAGAAGCTCTTCAAACGCCTTCACAAATATCAACTTAAGTTAAACCCTACCAAATGCACATTTAGTGTTACATTCGACAAGTTATTGGGCTTTATTGTGAGTGAAAAAGGAATAGAAATAGACCTCAACAAGGTTAGGGCCTTTCAAAACCTTCCATTGCCCAAAAAAGGTAAAAAGGTTTTTAAGAAGGTTTAACTATATAGTCAGATTTATATCTCAATTGACTACCAAATGTGACCTGATTTTTTGGCTACTTCGTAAACAAAATCCTAGAGAATGGAACAGAGAATGTCAAAAAGCCTTCAATAAAGTAAAGAAATACCTTTCAAGCTCTCCAATGCTTGTGCCTTCAATCCCATTAGATTTCTAATTTTATATCTATCAATTTTTGATAGTTTGATAGGTTATGTATTAGCCAGCATGATGATTTGGGAAAGAAGGAACAAGCTATCTACTATCTAAGCAAGAAGTTCATAGAATGTGAAAATAACTACTTGATAGTGGAAAACCTATGTCGCACCCTAGTTTCGATAGCCAAAAGGTTAAGACAATATATGTTATACCACAGCACATGGTTGATTACCAAACTAGATCCCATTAAATATTTATATGAAACCCCTACATTGTTAGGGAGATTAGCTAGATGGCAAGCCGTACTTTCTAAATATGATATTGTATATATGAATCAATGGGCCATCAAAGGTAGTACAGTCACAGACTTGTTGGTTAGTTGAGCAATGGATGATTATCAACCTTTGGATTTCTAATTCCCCAATGAAGACCTAATGTGCATATCTAATGTGAGAGATGTAACTTATAGCTATTCACCTAGGAAAATGTTTTCAGATTGTGCTTCAAACGTATTAGGGCATGGAATTAGGGCAATTATACTCTAACCTTAGGGAAGCAATTACCCATTCGCTATGAGATTGAGCTTTGACTGCACTAACAATATAATTAAATATAAAGCTTGCATATGGGACTCCAAGCCACCATCAAAAGGGGCATTCTATACTTATGAGTGTTTGAAGACTCAGCCCTTATCATTTACCAATTGAAAAGGGAATGGCAAACATGTGACGCCAAGCTAACTCATTATAAAAGTTTAATCTCACAACTGAGAAAAAAATTTAATGATTTTAGCTTTCAATATTTGCCTCGAGAAGAAAATCAAATTGCTGATGCCTTAACCACCTTATCATCCATGTTTAAGGTCAATCAGGAGTCAGACTTTGCTCTTATTCATATGAGCATTCATCCAAAACTATCATATTGCCAGAATATAGAGGAAAAAAAGATGGTTTGCCCTAGTATCATGACATCTTCTAATATATTAGAAATTAACAATACCTTGATCATGCCATCAAAAATGATAAAAAAACCATACAAAGAATGGATGCAAACTTTATTTTGGATGGTAGAGCACTATACAAGAAGAGTTGGGACTAGGTATTACTCTAGTATGTAGACGCCTCATAAGCCAAAAGAATCCTCAATGAGGTCTATGAGGGGATCTGTGGCATGCCTACTAATGGACATCAAATGTTGAAACTAGTCATACAATCAAGCTATTACTGGTTGACTCTAGAAAAGTATTCCAGCAACTATGCCCATAAATGCCATAAATGCCAAATCTATGCTTACAAGATTCACATCCCTTTGGTACCATTGCACATTATGACAGCCTCATGGCCATGTTCTATGTGGGGCATGGATATGATTAGGCCAATCACCCCTAAAGCCTCTAATGGACATTGTTTCATCCTAGTTGCTATCAACTATTTCATTAAGTAGGTGGAAGAAACTTCTGATACTAACATTACTAGAGCTATCATATACAAATTTATGAAGTTGGACATCATCTATCGGTATGGCCTTCCACAGTATATCATCACTGACAATACACATAATCTGAGAAACAAAATAATGCAAGCAATCTACTTTTTATTCAAAATTCAACATCAAAATTTCATCCCATATCATCCAAAAATGAATGGGACAATGAAAGCATCCAACAAGAATAGCAAGAAGATAATCGACAAGATGGCTAAGACGTACAAGGATTGGCATGAAAAGTTACCCTTCGTATTGCATGCTTACCTCATAGCAGTATAAACTTCTACAAGTGCTACACCGTTCTCCTTAATTTACGGCATAAAAGTTGTTTTACCCATCGAGATAAAAATCCCATCACTCAGAGTCCTGATGGAAGCACAACTTGAAGAGGCCGAACGGGTTAAAGATCGATTTGAGCAACTTAATCTCATCGAAAAGAAGAGAATCAAAGCCATTTGTCATATGCAGATGTATCAAAAGTGCATGATGAGAACCTATGATGAAAAGGTTTGTCCTTGTTAATTCTAAGAAGGTGACTTAGTGATTAAGCAAATTCTCCTAATCCATAAAGATTATAATAGAAAATAGACCTTAAATTGGGAAGAAACATATGTGGTGAGGCGTGTATTCTCTAGAGAAGCCTTAATCTTAACTGAAATGGATGGCAATCGCTTACCCAATCCTATGGACTCTGATTCCATAAAGAAATACTATGCCTGAAAATACTTTAGGATGAAAACCCAAATAGGCATTCTATTAGTCTTTCATCCACCATTCTCTAAAAAAATAAAAAATAAAAATAATAACAATAAGAATAAGAATAAAAAACAAAAAAAAAACTAATTTAAGTCAAAAACCTGAGAGGGCAACTTAAATAACCAAACCCATTCAAACTTAGTCAAGCCCAAACCATGATCAGCCTAAAACCAATCTTTCCTATACTCATAACTCTAACCAAAACACTAAATCATAACTTACCCACATGTTTTGTGCTGACCAAACCTTATCCATACATACATTTGGAAAATGAAAAGTAGCCAACTTTGAAGCCTCTATCCTACCATCAGGTAATCTGAGCAATCTTTTTATGATTTAGCCAAGACCACAAGGATTATTTGTTTGAGAGAAAGTCTCTGAAAACACTCAATGGAAAATTTATGTCATCAGCATCAAAGCCAATCGATCGAGTAGACTTCTTTTGGCTCTTTTGAATTTTAAAATTTTTCAATCAAATGAGAATACAATTGCTTGATTTCTCGCAAAACCTTTTTGTAACCTTGTACTCTATGTTGCATCATGTTTATCATTTAATTGATAATGCTTAATGAATGAATAAAACTGATAATAAAATTTCATAGCATTGCTTGGAAAGATTGAACTTCGTGAGAATTTTTGCTAGGTCTAAAAACCAAAAATGAACTTTAGGGCCATGGTTGGTCTTACCTTTTTTCATCTTGTATCTTAAGAAGTGTTCAAACTTTACCCCTAGAAAAGCTTATCATGAAGAAGGAAGGCTAAAATCCTGCTTCGATTGGCACCAAAACAACTAGGGTTTAACATATTTGAACAATCATAAAGGCTCTTTAGGTTTAGAATTGGCAAAGAAACACCACTCATGCTTGCTAATGGACTCTTTAAATTTAGAGCCTTCCAACATGAATCATCTGATTTCATAATCTTATTATTACTATCATTGGGATAAGAAGCCACCTTATCAGATGTGAGAAAGATCCAAAATTAATGAATTATGCCTTTGGAAACACCACTTTTGCATTATTTAAACACGCATACGTATTCCTATGCATTCTACAAGTTTAACATCTTTTAAGTACCAATCCCTGTACGAAAGGTAAATTAGTCAAGAACATAAGGTGTGACTTTTGTTTCTAAAAACCTTGAAAAATCTTAGGTAAGTACCTTTGACAGTGCAAGCTCATTAAAAATCATCCAAGAAAGGTATCTAATCTCAACACCATTTCTTCTTTATCCTCAAAGAATAAAATGTTTTCTTGTAGAATGTTTTCTTTCTTTGTCCTTAAAAGCAAAATGTTTTTCTTCTCTTTATCCTTAAAAAGCAAGACCTTTTTTTTCTTTGTCTTCAAAGAGTAGGACATTTTCTTTTCTTGTCTTCAGAGAGTGGGACGTTTTCTTTTCTTTGTCCTAAAAAAGTGAGATGTTTTCTTTTCTTTATCCTCAAGCAGCAAGATGTTTTCTTTTCTTTGTCTTTAAAAAATAGGACATTTGCTTTTTTTGTCCTCAAAAAATAGGGCATTTTCTTTCTTTGCCCTTTTTCCTTAAAAAATAGGATATTTGCTTTCTTTGTCCTCGAACAGTAGGTCATTTTCTTTCTTTACCCTCAAAAAGTAGGGCATTTTCTTTCTTTACCCTCAAAGAGCAGGACATTTTTTTTCTTTATCCTCAAGGAGTAGGGTATTTTCTTTTTTTTGTCCTTAAAGAGCAAGATTTTTTTTCTTATCATCAAAGAGTAGGACATTTTCTTTTCTTTATCTTCAAAGAATAGGATGCTTTCTTTTCTTTGTCATAAAAAAGCATGACATTTTCTTTTCTTGTCCTCAAAGAGTAAGACATTTTTTCTTTATCTTCAAAAAGTAGAATGTTTTTTTTTCCTGTCCTAAAAAAGGAGGACATTTTCTTTTCCTTATCCTCAAAGAGTAAGACATTTTCTCTTTTTGTCCTCAAAGAGCAGGACTTTTTTTCTTTATCTTTAAAGAGTAGGACCTTTTCTTTTCTTTGTCTCAATGAGTAGGATGTTTTTCTTTTCTTTATCCTCAAGGAGCAGGATGTTTTCTTTTCTCTGTCCTTAAGGAGCATGATGTTTTCTTTTCTTTGTCCTTCAAGAGTAGGATGTTTTCTTTTCTTTGTCTACAAAAAGCATGACCTTTTCTTTCTTTATCCTTAAAGGGTAAGCTGTTTTCTTTCTTTGTCTTCAAAGAGCAGGTCATTTTTTATTCTTGTCCTCAAATAGCAGGACCTTGCCTTTCATTTTAGTCCTCAAAGAGCAGGATGCCATTTTTTTTTCTTTTAAGCCCACATAAGTTGGTGGCACCCTTTTCATTTTAGTTATTAAAGAGTATGATGCCTTTTCCATTGCTTTTAAGCCCATATTAGCTTGTGGCACTTATTTTCTTTTAGTCTTCAAATAGCAGGACACCTTTTTTTTCTTACCTAAAAAATAGCCTAATGCATTAGTTGAATAAAATGGTGTCTATTTGTCTTTTCCCTATTCCTAATACATAGCAACAGTCAAAGAGGGGTAGTTATAGAGACCTTATTTTGTTTGGATCAGTTTTTGTATCTTAGGAGTTAGGTAAAAGATGACAAAATAAAAAAAATAGAAATAAAGCTAGGAGACATCCCCCAGTGAAAAAGTTTTTTTGGAAAATTCTAAAATGCCTATGGACTATTTAAAAAACGCAAAAATGAGGCATCAAAGGTAATTTTTAAGGTGTCATCGAAGTTATTTAGGTGTGTACATGAGCCAATTTTCCTCTCTCTGTGACCAAGATAAGACAACTCGAGGAACTTAAGGTATGTGCGGGTCATATAGGTCCTTAAAAACTATCACGAGGCTTTTTTGTTACCAAAATTTTGAATTTCCATGTGTAGTATCAATACAAGAGGGTTTGGTAGCGATAACCAAGGTGTGGTATCGATACCTAGCATGTTTGTATCGATATAAACCTTGGTAATAGCTAAAGTTATGATTTTTGGCAAAATGTATCGATGCACAAGCATGAGTATCGATACAAATCAATAGAGTATCGATACTGGCCTCTAAGTCTCACGATGGGAAACCTTTTTTTCTCTTAGTATTAATACACAACTCATTTATCAATACTTAAGAGTAAAATACACCTTGTGTATTGATACGGCATGTTTTGTATCGATACACCAAGGTAGTTTTGCCTAGTTTAAGCCATTTTTTAGCCTTCAAAAACTCGATTTATAATGTTTTGCACCAAGAAACTATCATATAACATTGCAAACCTCAACTATGGGTTCATTAACATATTCTAACAAATTTTTAAAGTCCAAACAATTAAAGACAAAGGTCACTTTCATAAAATATATGGGTGTAAAAGGATGGTAGGCATATTTCTAGCTTGTTGGCATTCACAGCCTTTCTGCTTACTTGCTCAACATGGCAAAACCAATAAGAACGGAGTCAACTGAACATGGCAGTTGGAGATATGCCCTAGTGCAGAAGAAAAAATAAAAAATGCTCTTTGCATTGACCTTTAAAATAAGGGGCTAAACTAAGAAAAAAAGAACCAGCTATCTCATAAAAAACTCTCTCAACCATGAAAAGAAAGCTCTTTAGCAATCCTAAAAAAATGTTCACCCATCCTCACAAATCCTTCAGCAACTTTAGCTCCAAAAGCTCACCAAAACACTATTCCATTGCCTTTCACCCATAACCAACCTCTATTCCCGTAGCTAGCCCAAACCACCATTAGAAAACCTTTGAGAACCCAACTTTCCATATGTTTTTATCCTTAAAAAGCCTTACCATCAACCATACCACCAAAGAGCTACTTCTTTTCATCCTTTTCTTGCTAAATAATAGCAAGAAGAAGGAAGAAATTAAGCCTACAGCCACTACTTCGAGAAAGAGGGAAGTTTAAGTTTTTGGTGTATCCCCTCTACCTTGATCTTTATAGTTTTGGTTTTGTTATTAACATCATCTTAGTAAACCTTTTTATGCTTTTATGGCCACCTTAGGACTCCCATACATTTTTGTGGCTTTGGTTACGGTAGTTTAGGACTTTGATTTTTTTCTTGGTGCCTTCATATTGTTTTGTTAACTAAGCATGCTCTTTTGCATTTTCATCACCATAACAACCTCTGTCCATGCACTTCATTCCATGTTCCTTCCATATTCATGTCTTCATATCATGTTTAAAATATGCATATAACCTGACATAAGTATGCTCACGCATTTTCTAGAAGTTTGATAGGCTCCATGAAATAAAAATGCCTTTTTAGCAAACTCTTTTTAAACATGCTCATCCTAAGTATGCTCGCGCATCTATCTACCATCTCCATGCATTTTTTGTCATATTTTCTATATGTCCTCTGTATTCTACATTGTTTTGTGGTACTTTGCTTGTGTTGAGATACATGCTTAAGTGCTAGAAAACCCAATTTTAAAAATATCCCCAAGTTAAGCACATGCTATCTCCCATACATGAAGAATAACATAGGCTTAAGATTTTTATGAAGTTGGTTTTCTAACCTTGGGGACAAAGCAAGCATTCAGTTTTGGATTCAAGGAAGAATGAGTATAAGAGTACTACTTTTTTGAAATGAAGCCTTTTAGTTGGAAAATGTGAACCATTGGTCCTTAGCCAACCACCCTCATAGGGGCATGGTCAATGAGTTGTTCTATCATCCCAAACTACTCTGGGATTATGGAATGAACTTGTGATGCCCATGTCAACCTTTCATCTTGGTTATGGATGCTCGAACATCCATGGCCTAAGCTTAACCCAAAGAAAAACCAAAATACCAAGCACCTCCCTTGTTTTGTTCTAGCAGCATAGTGGCTTGGACTTGAAAAACTATTCAAAAAATAAAATGATTTATCTAGAATTTTTTTGGTATTTTCCCTTGAAGGGTTTCAAATTACCTTTCCAACGATGTCTTATTTACCTTCAGATCACCTCCGATGAAATAGTTATAATTTTTTAAATCTTTGCTATCCAAAACCCTAGATCTAGTGAGCAGTTTATTGTTTGGGCTGTTTCCGCCTAGCAAACAACATTTCTAAATCTCTTGAATATTTTTTCATGAAGTTCATGAAATTCCCTTTTTAGAAAGGTATTATTCGCATTTTAACAATTCCAGATGAATCCGAAATCATTTTTCAAAGTCCATCAAACCTTTATCCCATACATGCTGCCAGTGTTGAGATAGGTTGAAATTCAAAAATTAATTCTACTAAGAAGGCGATTTTCTAGGATTTTTGGAATATTTTTACATTAATTTTGATCGAGTTACCTTTCCAATGATACCTTGTTTACCCCTCAGGACCTCTAAATAAGCTTAAAATAAATTTCAAAAGAGAAATAGCACGATGTTATCGTCTGTTTCTAACTTGATTTCTAAAACATGTTTATTGAGGCATTCGAATACCTCATTATCTACTAAGCTCATTCTCGTAACCTAAACCTTTAAGATTAGAACTAAAGCTAACAAAAAGAGGACCATTTTATCCAAACCTTTAGCTCTCGATTTTTAAAGATTCATTATTTTTGAGAATATGACCCACTACTCTTAACGTCAAAGATTTTTATTTTTGGGGATCCTCCAACCCTGCAACTTTGAGGAGATTCTCCAACCTTGCTTCTTTAAGGGGATACTCTAACCCTATTTTTATCTTAAAATGACATCAAAATTTTATTTTTAGGGATACCCTAACCCTGCTACTCTGAAGGGATACTCCAACCCCGCTTTTACCTCAAAATGTCATCAAATTTTCATTTTTGGAGATACTCTAACCACGCTCTCCATATTCCTTCTAAAATCTAAAATTTTTCCCTGAGACATCCCTGAGTCATCAAAACCTTTTTTCCTCCTAAAATTTCCATTGAATTTGACTAAGTCTTAATATTATCATCTTATTTATTCATTAGTAATCAAAGATAAATACGAGAAACATTTTGATCATCCATTATTTTCATGTATTTGGTGTGGATTTATTTATTATTCTCTTTTGCACCTTACTAATACATTTCCTTTTGTATGGACCTCTAGCATTCATGCTTTAAAGATCATTTTCAAAATCACAAAATGATATCTTGTGTTGGAATCTCTCTAGTGCCAGACATAAAATATTTAATTTTTTTAAAAACCCATCCGAAGATATTTTTATCAAAAACCCTAATGTTTCTCACCTCTCTGAGGCGCATATATGATAAAATTTTCATTAAAACCTAGACCATATCTTTAGAAAATTTCATGCATTAGAGGGAATTATATTTAAATTATGATAAAAATGAAATCGAGGAAATTAAGATTTAACAAAGATGTAGTTAGGTGGTACCAATTTTTGGGCATCGTGAGGTGCTAATCCTTCTTCACATGTAACCAACTCTCGAACTCTAAACAACAAATCTCTGGTATTATTTTCAATAGGCATCCAATCATGCCTAACTTAAAATGATCGGTGGTGACTCTAAGTTATGGCCACTTCGTGGTGGCTATCCAAGACTAGTTGGATGAGTGATTCATCCGATAGTCTTTCACCCTTTCATGTCAAACATCATCATATTTTTTAAGTCAAATGCGCTTTGGCCCTCCATATCATCCAAAGTTTGTAATGGCTGGGTACATGGAACATTGACACCTATATTTCATTTTTCCTTCCAAGGGTTTGCATCTTTTTTTAAAATACGTCGAATATCACCATTAAAGCCTTATCTTTGATATCACCATCCAAGACTTTGAAAACCTTTAAATTGTTCAAATATCACCATTGAAGCCTTGCCTTTGAATCTCACCATCGAAGATGTTAAAAACTTTTGAATGTTTGAATATCACCATCAAAGCCTTGTCTTTGAATATCACCAAAGCCTTGGCTTTGAGTATCACCATCGAAGAGTTTGGAAACTTTTGAATGCTTTGAATAACACCTTCGAAGCTTTGTCTTCGAATATCACCATTGAAGAACTTTAAAAATTGTTGAATGCTTCGAATAGCCATCGAAGCCTTTTCTTTGAATATCACAATCAAAGAGTTTGAAAACTTTTGAATGTTTCAAATATCACCATTGAAGCCCTGCCTTTGAATATCACCATCGAAGCCCTGCCTTCGAATATCACCATCGAAGAACTTTTTAATGAAAACTTTCAAATGCTTAGAACATCACTATTAGATCCTTGTCTTCGAATATAACTGTTAAAGACCTTTTTTTCTTTCTTTTTTTCCTTTTTTTTTTCATTTTTCTTTAAAATCTAAATGATACAGTTGCATCACCCTAATTTGACTTTTTGAGTTTGTATGGTTTTTTTGGACTTTTATACAATGACATGATCTTTTTCGAATCCTTTTGACTCATTTCTATGACAACTTTGGCCTTCTCTATCTTATGCCAGTAAACATGCTCTGTATTAATATTGTTTTGATTCTAGATTCTACGGTGCTTTTATTGACCAATAGTATAAGCACTAGTTGTTCAATAAAAGAAGTGGATACAACTTTCATCTTTCTTTGCAAATATTGATCTAGCTAAGTGATGAGAAGTTAGGGATGAGGACACAGTTCAAATGGATTCCCTTGTTTTCCCAATTTTTTATGGTCCCGATTCCTATTAACTATGACTTATTAGCATCGACTAATATAATCAATTTTTTCATCCTACAAGTACTACTTGTTGCCCCTTTAGTTAGCATGAATGTGTATTATGAGACTGGCTCCCAAAGGTTTAGTACTTAAGGTGATTACCTTTTGGCTTATAATCCCTGGATCCCTGATAGAAATGTTGGTATGATAAGGATTATTTGTAAATTCCTTTAATCAACGCTTTACTTTTGTAGAGACTTTTCCTCCATAACTCTTTTTTTATTTTTTACTTCTTTAAGTGCCTTGGAGTATTCATGGTTCCCATTTCCTTTTATTGTTTTAGACTCGTTCCCAGTCGTCTTGTCAAGTAATGTCTCCTCTTTCAATCTTGTGATTTTGTATTATTTCACCTCAAATGGAAAAGAAAACTTAAATTAGTCTGAACGAATATGCATGCATCTTATTAACATTAATCTTTATTATTATCTTTGTATGATTATCATTGAATAAGAAAATTGATATATGGAATAATAAAAGAATAAATAAACAAATTTAAGAATAAATAAATGTATAAGGCAATATTTAATAGTATAAACTGGAGGCTAAGCAATTGGTTAAATATCAAGCATGGAAATTATAAAAAAAATCAAATCAAAACTTAATACCATTATTTCTTGAACTGAAATTTGTTGATTTATCCATTATACGAACCATATTTGCAAGATTTAAAAGTACCCAAAAAGGATTGCTTTTGTAAGTATTTAATTTTCCTTAATATTTCAACACTTGTAAAAGATTTTCCTAATTCTTGATCATTATTTTTTTTGCACTATATTTACAAAACTGAGCAAGTAGCCCTAAAGGTTGCCTCTATAATTGCCACTTCATTGCTTTTCGACATTCTAACACTTTTCATAACATGATGAGAGTTCAATAGCCAAATTGGACTTTGGTTTAATTAGGATTACACCAATATTGAGTAGATCTTGAACTTTTCCTTTGGACTCAATGTAATCTTTTATAGAATGCCCCCATAATCCTATGTGGAATTCATAATGTGCATTAATATCATAATATTTAGGATCAAAGGGTCCATGGGGAGGCTTATATACAAGAATGATGAGCTACTCTTTAAATAAAATAAAGTACAATTCTTTATAAGTCAATAAAAGCGAATCAAGTTTGCTTCTTCCTTATCTTCTCTTAGTGTGAACTTTGGAGGATGATAGAGTAGCACTAAGATTATCAAAAAGATTAGAAGGCAACCTAATCAAGGTAGATGCAAAATTAGGTGTCTTCTCTTCACTTTCATCTAATAAGACATTTCATCCAATTATTAACTTTTAAAGTGTTAATTTGAAATTTTATTTTTTTACCTCTTTGATCTCATGCCCTATTCTTCGGATTACTCCCTCCAATTTCTAGGCCCTTTTTATTAGTTCATCAAGCTTATTTTTCATTGTGATTTCATTTTCGTAGACTCCTTTGATGGATTCCAATATGGTAATTCTTGCCTTAACTAATCATCCATGCCTTGAGCCTTAAAATTTAGTAAATGGAATAATTTTTAGTATACTATAAAAATTACAAATGCATGAACATATAAAATTGTGAACTTTATATGTGTAAAAAGAGATACATGAATGAATTTATAAGTTTCCCTGGAATATGGATATCATACCAAAAATTAAGAAAAATCCTTCATAATATAACAAATTAATGCGAGAAATAAATAAAAGTAAAATGTATCATAGTAACACAACATACACTTATTAATATTAAGAAAAGCAAATTATAATAGTCCTAGGTTAGAAGCTTTCCCTTATGTGTACCTAATTTGATAACCTCTAGAATTGGGTATGGCTTTAACTGGTAAGGCCCCAATAGGTCATTCCAGGAAGGTTCGAGTTGGACATCTAAATAGGTTCTCAAAATGTTCCTTAAGCCTAAAAAGAACTAGATGAGCTACCCTAATCCTTACCATTGCGCGTTTATGTTGGGAAGGGTTCAATTCAAGTGAGAGTAGTTTCCATGCCCATAATCAGGCTAACATCTTAGGTAAGCATAGGGATTTACACCTAGTCAGATTTTGTGTGTCAAATAGTGGCTAACACCTTAGAAGGTAGAGCTATTTCTCTCCCTCCTTAAATATTAGGAACCTATGCCCCTTCCATATACCTGGCAGAGAATCTAATGGATATGCATGTATATAATGTGTGCAAAGGAACAACTTACCTTCTATGACTTAACACTTTTAAAAATAATAAAAACCCTACCTTAAATTTCCCCTAGAAATAATACTACAAAAACAATAACCAAAATTTCCATAAAATAAAAGTTTTTGTATTTGAAATACCAAGAATTATAATTAAGTATTGCTTGAAACCAAATTAATCAAAATTTATTTAACACATGATTAATTTTAGGTCTGAATCTCTAACCAGTCCCTAGTGGTGTTGCCAAGCTATTGCAACATGGCTCGGATACTAATCCTGACTAGCCTGACTTAGAATGGCGAGTGTAGCCCTTATCCTATATATATATATATATCATTATTTCTCTTTTATTTTAGAGGCCATATTACTATTATTTTTTCCTATCATTCTTTTTTTTGTCTGGGGATTGAGCTTTTGAGATGAATTGTTCACTCGACTTAATCTTAAATAGTCTTTACAAAATAATAATTTATTTTGGAGTCACCACCAATCTATTTTTGCTAATTGAGATTGGTTACCTATCGGAGTTTATATTTTAAGGCCTATGAAACCCAAAAAAAACCCGAGGTCCACGTTGACACCAAAAATTAGATGAAAGGGTTAGAGTCAGTTACAATCATAAATAAGGATCAATCGTTCTCATGATGCTTAATAATCGATACCTTTTTAGTCATGTGTTAATTTAAATTTTGCTATCAATATTCGATATTCAATTAAATGTCTTATATATTTTATAAAATAAATTTATTATTCTGTATGAGAAAATCTAGTTTTTAATATTTTTAGAAATCAAAATATCTTTTGCACTATTCCCATAGATTAGAAAAACATGAAAGTTTTTATCATTCTCTCTCATACCTTATTGGAGAGCTGATAAAATATGAAAAGTTTTAGGAAATCTAAATATATTTTGTATCCTATTGGAAAGCCAAAGGAATATAAAAGATTTTACTTTCCCAAAATTTGAAAAATCTCAATTTTTATTTTTTTAAAAGGATATCTTGTTATTAGAACAATCCAGAAAACCTTTCTCATATGTTAAGGGAGATTCTACATATTATGTTAAGATCAAAGACATTGGCTTGATTTGTAAAAATTTCAATTTTATTAATAATATTAATAATAAAAATCACCTAAAGACTCAATTTAAACGAAATGTACTAAATGTAACTCAAGGACCTGAATGTGGTCGATAAGACCAAAATGTCTTTTAAAGTACTTTCGACATGAAAGTATCCTAATAACTTTAAAGGACTTGGTTTTAATACAAAATTACGCCTTTGACTGATGAATAAACCTATAATTTCATAGATATCTTGGTGCCCTTGTACCCTTCAAGGATTTTATAATTTGATAGATGAATAAACCTGTTCCTACTGTACATCTTCAACTTATAAATATCTCAGTGATCACATAAGACCAGTTCTAGGAAAACTTACTAAAATATCCCTAAGGGTACCTTCGACATAAAAGTATCCCGATATCCCTAAAGAATTTGATAGCTTCATAAAAAGAAAAATGTATCCCTATTATAGACCTTCGACATATAAATATCCTAGTGATCACATAGAACTTGGTTATAAGGGAAATTACTAAAAATATCCCTAAGGTATACTTTTGAGATAAAAATATCTTGCTAACCTAACAATCTCCATAACATTATGAACGAGAGAACCAATTCTCTATACACCTTTGACCTATAAGAATCTCCGTGATCACACAGGAAATGATTCTAGAAAAATTTACTAAAGTGTCTCCAAGGTCTACCTTTATCCAAATAAGTCTAGAATTAACAACTCTATAAAAGATGATCCTTCCCTATTATGCACCTCCAACATATAAGTCTCCCGGTGATCACATAGTAGTTGGTTCTAAGAATTCCTAAGATTTACTTTTGACATAAAAGTATCCCGGTAGCCTAGATAACTTGATAGTGGTATGGAATGATAATGATACCCTTAATGGGTAACTTGGACATAAAATGGAAAAAATACTAATAAGTCCCTAAACCTTTTAAAATTTAATTTTATACCCCCACCACATAGCCAAATTAATACAAAAAATATTAATATTTTTACACCCTTTCAGAAGGCTAGAGGAATGCTAGAAATATTCTTAAAATGTTACAAATATTTCATTAACTCTATAATGCAAGGTTTGTCTAAATGATCCCTAAATTTTGTAAATTTTGCAATTTACCCCTATACAAAATAAACGCATAATTAAACAAAAAAATCATCAGAAAAAATCATGGAAATTATGTCAAAAATCATAAGAAGCATTCAACCAACCAATTATGCATTAGATCAAAAATTTTACAATTTTGCAAATAAGTCTTTAAACCTTTAAAATTATAGAATGACCCTAAAATGATAAAAAATGTATGAAACATATTCATACATATTAGAATAAGGATGAAACACCTCTAAAGGTTACAAGACATGTTTAGCCAAGCTTATATGCCTAGAAAAAATTTTACAATTTTTTATGTTTAGTTTCTATATTTTCTATAATTACCAAATAGCTTAAAAACATCAAAACATCAAAACATCACAAAATCATCAAGATCATATTCAACTAAGCTTGGAATTGCCTTCCCAAATCCCTGAAAGTTTTGTCAAAATTATTTTTAGGCCCTTGTAAGTTTCAAACTTTACAAAATAGTCCTAAATCTCATAAAAACATGAAATAATATTTGATCAAAGTTGACAAACATATTTAGCTAGCATATGTTTAACTAAAATAGTTTTATTCATGACATATTTTCATGAATATCAAAATACGTATATGTCATAATTTTTACCAAGCATAAATATACATAAAAACATAATAAATAATGAATAAATCAATGCAATCAACATGAAAATATTAAAAAATAACATAAAAATATGTACATGAAAATAAGAATATTTCTACTAACAGACACAAATTATCAAGATAAAAATCAATTTATTGCTAATAAAAATTAAATAAAACAACAAAATCAAGAAACTTAGATCATAGCTTTTTTACGTGGCCTTTCAACATGGCTCAAAATTCATGAGCTAAAATAGTCACAAAGCTCACTAAAATGAAGAATCAAACATAAAATAAACAAAAATGAAAATTTTTACAAGAAAAATTATCTTAAAAGCTCAGAAATCTAAGAATTTTCAATGTTTCTCAGTGTTGATTCTCATGTAAAGCTAAAAGCTCCTTATCAAAACTTTCTCTGCCCTTTTTAAAGGGTGAAAATAGGCCAAGGCTCCCAGAAAATGGCCTTGGTTTAATCATTCTACAAAATTCCACTAATTTTTTCCTTTTTATTATTTTAATTCATTTATTTATTATTACTTTTGATTTTTTATTTTGATAAGATTCTAATTAATTATTTTTCTCATTTTGCATATGTCATCATTCATTATGTTATGAATGATATCATCATCTAGAGACAAGACAGAGAATTTAATATGAACAAAAATAATTTATAGGGACTAAATTATAACAAGTTAAAAATCACATATTCAAAGAATAAAATTTCATATAACATATTTAATTAAAAATTTAATCAAAATATACTTCTTGGACTTGTTAAAAAATAAAAAAAAATGGGCTTAGTGGGCTTGTTAGAAAGTTGATGGGCTTATCAAGCCATTTAAAAAATGAATGGGTTTTGAAGCCTAAGAAATAGAAAAAATAAATTTTAGCCCATTAAAAATAAAATTAATAAAATTTTCATATAAGAATTTTGTTACCTTTAAAGGAGAGATTGAACCAAGAGAGGGTGAATTGGTTCTATAAAAACTTTGTAAATTTGAAGTAAATTGAAAATTAAAGATTAGATAAGGAAGAGAAAGACCAACAATGGATGTATAGAGATTCGGTCTTTTAACTCGGCACCTATGTCCTCTCTTCTTGATACTTTCTTAACAAGGTGATGTCCATAATTCACTAATGAAATTGTTACCTTTAAGGCTAAGGCATAACCTTACATAACTATCTTTTAAGGCTTAGATAGAACCTTTCAATTACTTTGAGAATTATACCTCAAATTCTTAACTATTTTCACTCACTTTCACATAATCCCTTTTGTGAAATGAAAGAAGTGTTTTGCAAACAAATTAAACCTCTAGTAGGAAGGTGTTTACTAGAATTTAAATACAAGATGAATGAGATACAAATAGACTTGAAGAGTATAAAATGATACAAGTGGAAAATGATGAATTTTAGGATTTTGAGCTTTTGTTGTTTTTTGATTCAATGAAATCTATATCTCTGCCTCTTCAGCTGTTTGGAACCTCCATTTATAGTTGCAAATTGATTCATAGATGTTAGGCATTTAATGTGGTGGTTGGAGAACCATTGTAGCCTTCATAAATGCTTATTTCTATTCAATCTCATGCTATAGTATCAATACAATACCAATACTATTAATACATAATTCAAAAAGGTGATCGTTACAACTTGTTATATTGATACTAGGGTATGAGTATCGATACCAAGCAAGCTGTATCCATACAAAGGATACATAAGAGGGTTTAAGCTAAACCTAGGCTACTGCCAAACCTTGTGTCGATAATCATAGACTGAGTATTGATACAAGCAGCCTGTATCAATACATACATACTTCTATTGATACTTTTGAGGGTTTCATACAAACCTTGGCTATTGCTAAGCCGTGTATCGATACTCATGGAGTGAGTATCAATACTAAGCAACCTATATAGATACATACACACTTGTATTGATACATTTGAGGGGTTTTATGCATAGTATCGATTCACATGTTCTTTGTATCGATACTAACCTTCAAAACTGTTTATGAAATTATTTTTGTTAACTCAAACACATCTTAGTAATTTTGGACAATTTACAAACTTAGTTTTTTTTAAATATGCTTTTCAATTCAAAAATAAATACCAAGTTGACTATTAGTTTAATTTAAGTTGTTTGTTATATCAAAATCAAAATCAAGGTTAATAATCTCCCCTTTTTTGAGATAACAAAACTTAAAATAAATTTGCTTTTATTTGAGTTTAATGAAAAAATAACTCATTCTCAATAAGTTACCCAAGATTAGAAATTAAGCTTAAGAAATGAAGTTTATGTTTAACATGTAATTTGGGTTCCAACATATGCATAATTAATTCATGGAAAGTAACATATTATAAATTTAAGGTTTTTCTCCCCATTTTTGTTATATCAAAATATAATTCAAAGATAAATAGGCATAAGCAACCATAAATAGGATAAATTAAGCAAGCAAAAGGTGTTTAAGACAACGCAAAACATAAAGTAACATAGAAACCTAAAATCATAAAGGCTGATAACTAGAGAGAAATCCTAATGATGCTAAAATGTATTTTAAAGACATAAAGTTTGACAATTTTAAGAAATGTGTCTAAGTTGACTAGACATCATTGGTTAGAGGATCCCCAACGGGTGAAGGAGCAGGTGGAGGCGCATGAGGAAAGGTAGTAGAGAAAGCATGGATTGCTCTATTAGAGCTTAATAACTTTGCTTAAAAGTAGAGAGATGAGCATCGATGGTGTCGAATCATCCCTCCCATGCATCAAAACTGCACATAATATATGTGAACATCATGGAATATCCATGGGTGCAGGAGCCGGAGGTGGATGAGGCTCATCATGCTCCATTTCATCATAATCATCGGGAGCGAGAGTATCCAATTGCCCAAGTGGTGACTGTTGATGAGCCTTTGGAATAAAGTCACCACTTGGAATTTCATATCCAGTAAGTCCCATAGATTTGTGACCAATGTAGCGATATGTGGTTACCATAATACCAGGGTCACATAAAAGATCGAGACTTAAGTGTCAAAGTAGTAACTCAAGGCCATACCATGGAGAAGACTATGACAACCACATATGTATAGAACAAGGTCCGTAAATATAAAATAGGCTAAATTTGGATGAGTTCCAAATTAAATAATATGAAGCCACCAATAATCTACACTGCTAATCAAAGTATGTTTGGTTCCGTATGGATGAAGCACATGTGAAATGATAAGATAGTGTAAGCGATCAACCAGAGGAAGGAGCGTGGCTTTGTTATAAGGGTGTGTAATGCGGTGATAGTCGAGCCTTCATGGATGATACCTTTATTTCAAAAATCAAAGGCAGAAGCAAGAGAATCCATGTTGACTAGGAGATCTTGTCCAAAAAAATTAGACCGAATAACAATGACATTATCATGATCATCAATAATGAGAGAGGCATTGCTAAAAAAGGCATGGATAAGATTTTCATGTACCGAAACATTTAAAGAAAGGATTTTGGTCCATCCAAAAGTTTTAAAGGTCTAAAGGTAGGGATAGTTAATAGATAAAAAAAAAGAAACTTGATGACATGACATTATTGGATAGGCATCTTGGCATAAATAGTGGTGAAACATTTTCAAGCCTATTTATCACGAAAGCACAAGTCAAAGAAAGAATGATTTTAGGTTGAAGGTTGTTGATGAAAGGAAGAGGTAAAGGCACGGGTTATAAGACCTTGACGGCATGCTATTTGTTTGGTTTTGGGAGCCATAGGTGTGTTTGAGGACTTTTGTCGAACAGGTGGTGAGGAAATAGGTTGAGTGGGTAAAAGATTGTTTGAAGAGTTTTATCGAATAGGTGATGGGCGCTAAAATTAGTTTGCAATTGGTGTGATCTAAGGAGTAGATTCGTAATCAATCGCACACACAATGATGGGGAACAGTCTAGGAATAAAAAGGCATTGATTTTTTTAGAAAAAATTTGGACAAAAGGGATAGATTTATAAAGGGAAGCGGTGAGGGTTAGGGTGATGGGAAATGTCAAAATCTTGATGGTTTGGATGATAATGAGTGATTTTGAAATGGTTTTGGGTAAGTTGGATAAGAGAATTTGGTTAATGGATCAATCGATTTTGAATAAAAAATGAGGATAATAAGTTTTAAAAATTAGAAGATGGAGTGATAGAGGGATATATTATGAACAGTGTTTTCGAATGAGAGAAAATCATTGGAGGGTTCTAAATGAACAGTGAGTATTGACACAGAAGAAGCAGTATCGATACAAAGAACATTGCTGGATTCTATACCGATACAAGGAACTAGGTCTCGAGACTTAGATCAAATTACTGTTGTATCGATACACGCTAAGAAGTATTGATATAGTGTATCAATACAGAAGGGCAGGTATCAATACGAAGAACATTTCTAGGTTTGTATCGATACAATAGAAATAAGTCTCGATACATGGAAGAATAATGTACAAGAAACAATACAGATGGCCTAATATGGGGTCATTTTCAATAAAATGACATCAATTAGATGTAATTTTGATCCAATTATCCATTTAAAACATTTGAAAATATAACTTGGACCAAAATCAAGATCATTCAAAGCTTAATAAAGATGTAACAAAATTATTTAATAAAGTTATGACAATTGAGCATTATCAAACAAGCAAGTGTGCAAAACTAGTTTTATCAAACTAAGCATTATGCAAACAATAGTAAGGCACAGCATCAAAATTAGATCAAATTATGAATTTTAGGGTGCATTAATTAATCCAATTTCTTTTCTAATAGTGCAAAATCTATCCTTGTCAAGTGGTTTAGTGAAAATATCAGCTAATTGATGCAAGGTATCAACAAACTCAAGCACTATAATACTTTTTTGTACATAATCTCTAATGACATGATGTCTAAGTTCTATGTGCTTGGTTCTAGAGTATTGGATTGGACTTTTGGTGAGACAAATGACACTAGTATTGTCATATTTAATTGGAATATGATCCATGGTAATGCCCAAATCCTCCATTTATTGTTTTATCCATAAAATTTAAGCACAACAACTACCCATGCATCTGTATTCTGCTATGGTTGTGGATAAAGCAACACTATTTTTTTCTTGGAAAACCATGATATGAGCATATTTCTAAGAAATTTACATGTTTCAAAAGTGCTTTTCCTATCAATTTTATATCCACCAAAATTTGCATCGAAGTAAGGATGTAAGACAAGGCATGATTCTTTAGGATACCATAGGCCTAGATTTTGGAATATCTCTAAGATATCTAAAGATTCTTTTTACGACAATTAGATGAGACTCTCATGATGATGATTGGTATCTAGCACATAGGCATGCACTAAACATTTTGTCCAGTCTACTTATAGTAAGATATAGTAATGAACCTATCATAGACCTATAAAGTTTAAAGTCAACAATTTTACCTCTTTTATCCTTTTCAAGCTTTGTTAAGGTAATTATAAGTGTGGAATAAGGCTTTGCTTCATCCATTTTAAACCTCTTGAGTAATTTTTTGGTATACTTTACTTGATCGATGAAGATGTTATCTTTAGTTTATTTAATTTGTAGCCCCAAGAAGAATGTTAATTCTCCCATCATGCTCATCTTGAACTCACCTTGCATTAACTTAGAAAATTCTTGGCAAAGAGATTCATTTGTAGCACCAAAAATAATATCATCAACATAAACTTTGAGTCACTAAAATTTCCTTGTTTTTTACTTTTTTAAATAAAGTTTTGTTAACATTGCCTCTATTGAAACCTTTTTCAATTAAAAATTTTAAGAGTCTTTCATACCATGCCCTAGGTGCTTGCTTTAGTCCATATAAAGCTTTGGAAAGTTAAAAACATGATAAAAAAAGGATTTTCAAAATCGAAAAATTGTTCAACATAAACTTCCTCAGTAATGAAGCCATTTAAAAAAGCACTTTTGACATCCATTTGATATAACTTGAAATTGTTGAAACATGCAAAAGCTAGTAGTATTCTAATGGCCTCTAGTCTAGCTACGGAGGCAGAAGTTTTATCATAATAATTCCTTCTTCTTGACTATATGCTTTGGTTACCAATCTAGCCTTATTCCTAACTATTGTTCCATTCTCATCAAGTTTGTTCCTAAAAACCCTTTCAGTACCTACAATGAGATAATCACTAGGTTTCTCAACTAAATTCCAAACTTTTTTTCTTTCAAATTGGTTTAATTCTTCTTGTATAGCTATGCTCCAATTATCATCTTTTAGAGCCTCATCTAAATTCTTGGGCTTAATTTATGAAAGAAAGGCTACATAATTGCATGTATTTCTAAGCGATGATCTAGTTCTTACCCCTTGTTTTGGATCACCAATTATCTCACTATCTTTGACATAAGTTAACTCTCTAGGATGATTTTTTTTCCTTTCTACTCAAATTAGCTCATGTAGTTTTTCCTCTTTTGGATCTTGTTGATTTTGAATTGTTTGTCCTTGCTTTTTATGTGATGTTTATTCTTGGTAAATCTCTGCATCATCATTATTAATAGATACCTTTCTCAAGATTGAGTTAACTTCATCTAATATAACATGTATTGACTTTTCAACAAGTAAAGTTCTCTTATTAAACACTCTATAAGCTTTGAAATTTGTTGAATAACCAAGAAAAATTCCTTCATCACTTTTTGCATCAAATTTACTAAGATTATCCTTTCCATTATTTAATACAAAGCATTTACATCCAAAAAGATAAAAGTAGCTAATGTTAGGTTTTCTTCCTTTAGAAAGTTCATATAGAGTTTTCTTTAAGATTGGCCTAACCATGGCTTTATTTATAATATAGCAAGAAGTATTAATAGCTTCTGCCCAAAAATATCTTGGTAAATTTCTTTCACAAAGCATGGTTTTAGCCATTTCTTCTAAGGTTATATTTTTTCTTTCAAAAACTTTATTTTGTTGAAGAGTTCTAGGTGCCAAGAAATTATGGCTAATACCATTTTCATTACAAAATTTGTCAAAGCCAAGGTTTTCAAACTCTTTTTCATGATCACTCCTTACACTTAAAATAGAATAACCCTTTTCATTTTGAATGATTTTGCAAAAAGTAATGAATTTTTCTAAGGCTCCATCTTTAGAGTGTAAGAAAAGAACCCAAGTAAACCTAGAGTAATCATCTATAATAACAAATCCATATTGTTTACCTCCTAAGCTTAATTTCCTAATAGGACCGAAAAGATAAATATGAATAAGTTATAATATACTAGTAGTTGAGACAATATTAATTGGTTTGAATGAAGCTCTTCTATGTTTGCCTTGGGTATATGCATTACATATTCTATCATTATCAAATTTTATTTTTGGCAATCCAACAACAAGGTTTTTTCTAGATAGTTTAAAGATTATATTCATACTAGCAAATCCTAATTTTCTATGCCACAACCAATGCAAGTCATCATTATTAGTAATGAAATAAACATTTGAGAAGATAAATCATCGAGATGCACAATATAAACATTTCTTGCTCTATGTCCTACAAAAACAATTTGTTTGTCTTAATATTAACAACTTGACAATTAATTGATTCAAAAATAAGTTTCATCCCTTTATCACACAATTGACTAATACTAAGGAGATTATGTTTAAGACCTTTGACGAATAGAACATTTTCAATGTTGGATGAAGAATGGTTACCTATGGTTCCAATACCTTTAATTTGTCTTTTTGAGTTATCATCAAAGGTAACACTTCCTCCATCCTTAGATTTTGGCTCTATGAATTGATTTTGGTCATCGGTCATGTGTTTCGAGCAACCACTTTCAAGGTACCAAGAATTTTCTTTTATTGAATTTCCCTTGAAGCAATGCTCTTCCTCATACGACTATAAAATCATATTTTTTTAGGTACCTAAACTTTCTTAGGTCCTTGAGTATTGGTGCTTAAAATTTTTATGCCTTTTGGAATCCATTTTAATTTTGTAGCTATATCTTGAGATGTGCCAACACCTTTGGGAACCCATATTCTCCTAATAAGTTTGCTTTTATAAATGATAGTTTTCAAAGAGCATGTATAGAATGTGTGACCAAGTTTATGGCAATTCGTACATATGCTAGATGCATTAAATGATTTGTTTTGTGTTATAAAGAAATTCTTAAAGTAAGTTTCTTTTTCGATTCTATTATAGCCCAAACCATCTTTATCAAAGAATGCCCTTTGTGTTTTTAGCATGTTATTTAATTCTTGTTGTGCCATATAAAATCTTGTAAATGAGTTATGCAAATTTATGTTCTTGTTGTTTAGATCATCAATATTGACTTGTAGTTCATCTACTATTTTCTTAAGATCATTATTTGTCATGCTTAGTGTTTCATTTTCTTCTTTAAGTTTAGAATTCATTTTCTTGAATTTCAAATTCATAACTTCAAATTCTAATGCTAATTCATGAAATGCATCTTGTAATTCATCAAATAAGTAAGTATTAGCATTAAAAGATACCTTCGGCTTATCATGAGCCATAAGCATAAGTTGGCCACCTTCTCATCATCATTATCGAAAGTGTCACTATCACTCTATGTGGCCACTATTACCTTCTTTTTTGCTTTTTTGGGTTTGAATTTTTCCATATTAGACATTCAAATTTGATATGTCCTAGTTTCTTGCACTTATAGCAAATAATTTGTTCTTTCTCTTTCTTGCTTGACTCTCCCTTCATCATTTCTTTTCTAGGAGGTCTTCTTATTTTATTTATTCTTATGAATTTGTTGAATCTTTTTGCAAACATAGCCATTTCTTCATGTTCCTCGACCTATTCATCATTATCACTAGGTGTGGTTGATTTAAAGGCAACACTTACCTTCTTTGATGGTTCTTGTCCATGCTTGATCTTCATTTCATAACTTAGAAATGAACCTATGAGTTCATCCAAAGAGAGTGTGTTAGGATCTTTGGATTCTTCAATTGCTATCACTTTTGCTTCTTAAGATTTGGGAAGACTATTAAGTAGCTTCTTTACCATCTCTTTATTTGGAAAGGTATTTCCAAATGCCTTTAACTCGTTGATGATGTTCGTAAATCTATCTAACATTTCTTTGATGGTTTCATCTATCTTCATCTTGAACAATTCATAGTCACGTATGAGCATACTTATTTTGGATTCTTTAACTTGATTTGTTCCTTCATGTGTGGTTGCTAACTTGTCCCACACTTGTTTTGCATTGTCACATAGTGAGACTCTATTGTACTTACTTGGACCAAGAGCACAAAATAATGTGAGCATGGCCTCGACTTTTAGTTATACCATTTTGGTGTCTTGTTCATCCCATTTTTTTTCCTCCTTTGGCATAATGCAATCTCTGACTTTCTTCTTTGGAATGAGTGGACCATTGACGATGATTTTCCATACTTCAGTCATTTGCTTAGACAAAGAGCCTCATCCTTGTTTTCTAATATGAGTAGTTGTCACCATTGAAGAGTGGAGGTCTCATGATGGAATGCCCTTCAAGTCCTATAGCATTTGCATTTGTCTCAAATGCCCTTGAAATCCTTACTTTTTAACTTTTGTGGATGATAATAATTTTTGCATTTTCTATTTTAGAGCTATCAAGGATCTTTTCTCAAGGTTATGAGACCTATGATGGAGACCAAAGCTCTTAATACCAATTGTTAGCTTTAAAGGAGAGATTAAACTAAGAGGGGGTGAATTGGTTCTATAAAAACTTTATAAATTTGAAGTAAATTGAAAATTAAAGATAAGATAAGGAAGAGAAGAACCAATAATCAATGTATAAAGGTTTGATCTTTTAACTCGGCACCTACGTCATCTCTTCTTCCATAATTCACTAAGGAAATTGTTACTTTTAAAGCTAAGGTATAACCTTACATAACTATCTTTTAAGGCTTAGATAAAACCTTTTAATTACTTGGAGAATTATACCCCAAATTCTTAATAGTTTTCACTTACTTTTACACAACCCTTTTGTTAAATGAAAGAAATGTTTTGCAAACAAATTGAACCTCTAGTAGAATGATGTTTGTTGGAATTTAAGTACAAGATGAATAAGATACAAATAGACTTGAAGAATATGAATTGATAGAAGTGGAAAATGATGAATTTGAGCTTTTATTGCTTTTTGATTCAAGGAAATCCGTATCTCTGCCTCTTCAGCTATTTGGAACCTCCATTTATAGCTGCAAATTGATTCATAGACATTGGCCATTTAATGTGGTGGTTGGAGAGCCATTGTAGCCTTCATAAATGCTTATTTCCATTCAATCCTACGCTATAGTAGCGATAACAATACTAATAGTATCGATACATAATTAAAAAAATGACCGTTACAACTCGTTGTATTGATATTGGGGTATGAGTATCGATACCAAGCAAACTATATCGATATAGATACCTTTGTATCAATACATACGAGGGTTTCAGCAAAACTTAGGCTACTGCCAAACCTTGTCTCGATACTCATGGAGTGAGTATCGATACTAAGTAGCCTGTATTGATACATACACACTTCTATTGATACTCATGGAGTGAGTATCGATACTAAGTAGCTTGTATTGATACATAATGGTTTCATACAAACCTTGGCTACTGCTAAGCCTTGTATCGATACTCATGGATACTCAATCCATGAGTATCGATAGTAAGCAACCTGTATCGATACATACACACTTGTATCAATACACATGTTCTTCGTATCGATACTAACCTTCAAAACTATTTGTGAAATGATTTTTGTTAACTCAAACACATTTTAATAATTTTTGACAAATTACAAATTAATATTTTTGAAGATGCTTTTCAATTTAAACACAAATACTAAGTTAAGTATTAATTTAATTTAAGTTGTTTGTTATATCAAAATCGAAATCAAGGTTAACAAATTCAAAAAAGAATTTTTGAAAAGTTTTATGTGCAAGAAAAAGGCAATTAAAATTTTCAAACTCGTAAAATTTTACGAGCAAAAACCCTTTCTGAAGAAAATTATTATTTCGAAAAAAAAATGATAAACTCAAAATAAATTGAATTCTCAGAAACTGATTTAATATGAATTTAATGAAAATATTTGAAGAATTTTAAAAATTATATACTTAGAATCCAAAAAGATTTATGGAGTAGGAAACTCTATATATAAAAAGGAATTCTATCCAACACATTAATTAGAATATTTACATACAAAAATAATAAATACTAAACTTGAAATCCGAAACAATTTTTATTAGAAAAAATTTCATGAGCATGATGTTCTCAGTACTATGAAAAATTCAAATTTAAATCCCAAAATTGACAACTTGGTATCTCGTGATAAAAAAATTCCAATACAAAATTTTCCTTGACTATTTATGATTTTTCAAAGTATTGGCATAAATACTACATGGGTATCAGTAAAAATATACGATGGTTAATTTTCTAAATTTTATGAAAATTTCTCAAAAAATTCCTAAAAAGGAAAGTTTTGATAGTGATATCATTTAAAAAACTAAGTTTCAAAATTTCACAAGTACAAAGTTAAAAAGCTAATTTCTTACCTTGATTTTCATCTTTTTAATCCAAAATCAGCCCTTAAAATGACATTTTTTATCATGTGCACTTATAGCCATTTAAGTACAACTAAATAGATCTTAAAAATGTTTATTCCACCTAAAAGAAGCCTACCTTTATCAGGTAGTCGCTAAGTTCTAGGTCTTAGATATTTTTGGATTGATAGAGAAAAGGGCTCAGACAAAATTTAGACTTGGTAACATTTGACATGATTACACAAATATGATACGCATAAAGTGAAAAAAAACACGATACAAAATGACATGAATATTCTCAAAATCTATCTAATATGAATTACAAATATATCAAATTGATATAAATGTAAAAAACCTTAAACACGGTTATGACATGACAAAATATATGAATATGACAAGAAAACACAAATTGCCAGGTCTAACAAAATTAGGTTTTAACATTAACTTGCTCAATACATGTTGCATCACTAATTATGTAAGTTGCTTCACATAATCTCTCTTAGCATAAAAGTTTAGAACATAAGATAATCTTTTGCCTGTAAATTTGTATAGAAGACATTTTTGCTAAAACAATTAAAAACTAACTAATGGTAGCACACATCTCTAACAATACTGTCAAAACAACTGCAATCCTTTTTCACCTTTGAGTTTTTGTAATCAAAGATAATTAAGCCATGATTGTAAAATAATACATTGTCTAATATGTCTTAAAATCATTTCGTAAAGCAATTATGCAAGCAATAAATGAGTACTTTTGTACAATGTCCTCTATGTTTAATATTTCTAATATATATTAAATCATTTGTAAAGTAATACATTGTCTAATAATCAAGACATTACCCAATAATGCTTCTAATCATGTGCTATATTTATTAATAAATAAAATATTTTTCATATAAAATTCAAGATATACAAATTATGCACCTTTCATACTAAGAGATGTAACTACTATTTGCATTAATGACTGATATTTAAGCTATCATGAAAAATGTTTTCCTCGTAATATAAAAAATATTTTTTAAAGCTATTTTTAAGAAGAAAGACAAGGATGAATATGTCTAATTGTTTACAATGTTTATTAGGATTATAAAAGCCTAATTTTCGCCTTCAAGTCAAATCTAATTCTTGTCTAAATGCGTAAATACTTAAACGTTTACTCCTCTTAACATAAAAAGTGTTTCTCATAATTAACCTTATCCTTTTAAGATAGGGCTTTTTTTCCTTCACTTTTTTCACTTTTATTGATAGTGATAATTTACCTATTAAACACCTTTAATGGGCTATTTGCACCAATATTTTTTATTAACAAATAGATATTAATAATGAGCAAAATCCCAAAACATTAAGGTCTTTATCCGCTTTCTATTCATGCATTATTATCGATCAAAAGCCTTAAAAATTAGGGGACATTGGTTATATCTATGTAATAAGTTAATTTTTTAGAGTTACATATACTTGAATAATCTAGGATTATTATTGTTGCATATAAAGCAATGACCAGCAAATTAAAGGAGCTATCCCCAATTATTATTGGTAAACCCCCATTATTAAATATAGTTAAATAATCTAAAGTTACAATAATGCATGTATTCTTTATATTTGGTTTTTTTAAGGTCTCTATGGACAATAATAATGGTGAAGGCAAGTCCAAGAAAAAAGACTTTAAAGTTAAAAAACATATAGATGCCTTATTCAAAAATCACAAAAATAAAATTATTTATATATGGTAGCCTATACACGTTCTTTCATCTAAAAATCCATAATTGTTAAAAATCTTAACCCTCTCTAGGATTTTATTCACTATTCATACAAATCCCTAATTTTTTTAATTTTATTTCAAATTTAACTTATAGGTTTAGTCAGATTTAATAATAAATGTAAAATTTTTTCCAACTATTTAACTTTCTACTTAAAAAATGTAAGTTTAAACAAAATTTCTAGACAAACCAAAAACTTTTAAGAAATGAAAAATTGAAAAGAATGGAAAACATTGCCATCGTCTGTGTAAGTTGGAAAAGTGAACTTAGTTACAGAAAAACACTAACAAGGCTTGCTATTCTAAATGGTTGCTTTCTTGCAATTTAAACCCAAGCTTTATCAAATATAATTCTAGAAAAAATAAATTGTGTTGATGAAGAAATAGACCCGATG
Organism: Adansonia gregorii; assembly: GCA_038382025.1. Lineage (NCBI taxonomy): Eukaryota > Viridiplantae > Streptophyta > Magnoliopsida > Malvales > Malvaceae > Adansonia > Adansonia gregorii. The sequence continues at coordinate 1,322,708 of JBBYHO010000001.1, read as the reverse complement.
GAAATCATAATATTAGAAATTAGAAAATAAAGATAAAAAAAAGGGCAATTAAAAATGAAATGAGGAAAAAGAATCTAATAAGATTTATAACAGGAGGAAGCTTGGGTTAAAAGATAGTTTGAGCATTATTTTTGTTCTATTACACAAATTGTTTGAATAGCCATTCAGTAAAAAGGCCACCGAATGGCCATGCTAGCCTTCCAGGAATATAGACCCAAACAAATGCTACTAAATTTTCTAAAAGCATGACCAAACTTTTGCACTTGTGGACCCCTTAAATATGAACATAATATGGGTTATATGGAATCTTTATTATATTAAACCAAATACAATGTAAGTGTTTCGATTAGTTATTAAAGCTCAAACTTACAAAGCATTGATAGGAGCCATTAAGGGTACTTTGTGTGAGTTTAATATTGATGTTTAGTGTCCATCTGGTTACTAATTATAGCACTCAAGTGACTAATATTGGTGTGTCTCTCATTTACTTAGATTAGCTAAGTGTAGAGAAAATAGATAAAAGTGAACCATTCATACAACTATCAACCACTATTCAAGTTGAGATATCTTGAATTCTAGGTAGAGTTTTGCTGTAATTTTTGTTGTTTTTGCCCCTTTGACATGCAAAGGATGTCAAGTGCCCAACCTATGGACTTTTGGATGCCCAAAGTTTAGTTCAAAAAATTTATAGTAAGTGTTCATGCACATGTGCTATTTTTGAAGTTTTCTAGCATAGTAGTTTTGACAAAGAAATATTTTCATCTATGTTGCTGATGGTATTAAATTTTTTCAGTATTTTTATTTTGTAATCTCTAATGAATTAGCTTTGAAATAGCCTTTTGAAATGTTTGATTTTTTTGGTTAGACTAGCTTGAAAGAAATCAAATAATATGAAGCTATTTGAATAACCCTATTTCAATGCCTAAACATTGAAACAAGCTATTTTTTGAAGGGATAAAAATTTTTCTTCATTTATCTTGTACTTTTGATTAAAATAAGCTAAGTAAGCTTTCCAAGCATATATAGCTCATCTGGTGTATGTTTTGCAGAAATCAAGAATAAAATCCATAATGTGAGGTGTTTAAACATGTTGTATGATCTAGTAACGTCCAATTAAAAAAATTCATTTGACGCTTAAAATGATTTTATGAGATCTTTTAAGTATTTTTAATGCGAACTATGATAAGTATTTTTAGTGCGAATTATATTGAGTTGAAATAGTCTTAAACAAATCTAGGAAGCATTAAACATCAAAGTTGTCATGTGTTTTCATGTTTCTTTAGGCTTTTATGTTAGCCATTTTAAGGGATTCGGATGCCTTAAAATTGATTCAAGAAGTG
>JBBYHO010000001.1:1280326-1294133 GCA_038382025.1 Adansonia gregorii | reverse complement strand
TTAAAGAGGAAATTGAATGATTCAATCGCTCATCTTCAATCTTTGATTAATTAGACTTCCCCCAGCTGCAAACACCCAGTTACAAGCGCCACCACTTCTACTCTTCAATATAAGCATTTTAGGGCTCTTCCAAATTTTTTTTAGGGGGATTTCCTCCCCACCTAAACCCTATTGTCCCTTCCAGTGAACCAGCTTCACTGGAGAGGTGGGGCTCCGTGAGCCTCGATGAGGGTCAAAGGGAGAGAAATCCTTTTAATACAACCTTATTATTTTTATTTATTTTTTATTAAATTATATTTTATGTAAAGAATATTTATTATAAACATAATTTTAATTTTTAATATATATTTTATTATTTAATACAAATATAACTTTAATAATTTGTTATTTTAATACAAATATAATTTAATATGTTTTTCATTATTATTCATGACAAAAATAATTTTATTTATATTTTATTATTTAATATTAATATAATTTAAAAAATTTTAATTATTATTCAACATAGATATAATTTTATTATTTAATATAAATATATTTTTAATAATTTTTAATTATTTATCATATATATATTTATACCTATTTAATCAAATGTTCTTGATGATCATTTTTTATTTTCATTTCACTATCACTGTTATGATTGAATTCAAACATATATCTTACTGTTGATTTTATTCTTACCTCTACAATAATTAATTTTACTATCATCATTATTTTCAATTTTACCATCCATCCATAAGAGTCTTTAGTCTTAAAACACCTTTAAGGCTTTACCAACTACGTAAATTTTGATTTTTACACAACTCATCTTCAAATATAAATATATATATATGTATATAAGAATAACGACTCTTAACATTTTATTTTTATATTATCAAACTAGGATTGGACTATATGTTTTTTTTTTTACTAAAAGTTTTTCACTCTTGTCTTATATAATTGAAATTTAAAAGTAAATATTAGATACAAATATATTTTTATATGAATATTTTATTTTTTAAATTATTTTTTATATTTATATTTGAAGGTTTATTCTCATATTCAAAAATATGTATTGGATACAAATGTAAGGCAAACATATGCAATACTTAAAAAAAAATGAAAAATTCAATAACATAACACTAAATTAATTTCCAAAAGAGTTGTTAGAGTAATAGAGTTAGAATAAACTTATGTTCATACACTAGCGAAGCCAATCTTTGTCACTAAAAAAAAGGCAAGAAGACTTTTAACTCTTAGGGGAACGACTTGACTCTAAAAATTAATTTAATTTTGTACTAATCAAAGTAAATTTTTTTTATATATAAAATATATATAATTTTTTTAAATATTTAATAAAATAATATTATTTGATTCATTTATTGTATATAAATATATAAATAAAATTGATATATTAAATATATAATTTTTTATTTTTAATTAAAAATATTTATTTATAATTTAAAATTAATTCTATTCAAAATTTATGATCTATAACTATCTTTCTTCAAAAATATATTTATGCAAACTTAAATTTTATTTTATTTTATTTTATTTTTTTACTCATTTAACGTGCTATATAAAGTTTAGACGATAACAAGAACTGACGACTAGGTGGTTGACATCAGCGTTGAAGAAGATGTTAAATGTGATCTAAAAGTTTGAATTAAATGCGTTGTTCGAAGTCAGGATTGTTTTCAGGGGGGGCAACAATGAATGAGTTGCTTAAGAATGTATCAAAAAGACCAACCATTTTGGCCAAAGCCCCCAATACCCTATAGATAGGAACTGGGATCCATGGGATGACTGCAGCACTCAGCTGAAAGCAAAGCGAGGATATGGGTATTTCGATTTTAATCGAACTAATCAATGGGATATATTTAATTTGATTAATCATTCAATCATCAAATTAATTTCGATTTACTGTCAATAAAGATTTAAAAAAATTATTTTTGATTAATTTGATTTATAAAATAATTAATGATTAAAATATATGAAATATGTGAAAGAAAACTCCATTTCATTTTATAAGGTTTTTTTTTCCTTAAATTCAAATATAAAAATATTATAGAAAAAATAATTAAAAAATATATATCTCTAACTCAACCTTTTTAATTTTTTTTATAAAATATAAAAGGTAAGATAATGATTATGTTTTAATATATTTAATGTTTAAATTTCAAAAAGCTTTATGTGATTAAAGTTTTCAAATTAATACTTCAATTTATTTAACTTGTTTGTATTATCTATTAATGCAACGATTTATCTTATTTAATAAATTTAATTAATATAAATTAAAAATTAAATAAAAATTTTATAAATTTGAATCAGTTTAAATTAATATTTAAATTTAATTATAAATATATAAATATTATTATGAATATTAATTATAAAATAAATATTTATTTAAAAAAATAAACGGACTGTTGAAATACCTTTAATTATAAATAATTAATTCAAGTTTAAAAAATATAATTAGAAACTAATAGAAGCGAGTGAATGAACGAATGCCTAGCTAGCTACTAGGACTAGCGAGAAGGCAAGATAGGGGCGGTCAAAAAGTGGGGAATACTAGCTACTGTACACGCATCAGCATCAACTCACGTCTCTCTCTCTCTCTCTCTCTCTCTCTTCCCTGCGTTTTTTTCGTCGGCTTCGCTTTAACCATGTGTCCCTCTGTCAGTCATTACCCCCCTTCCCCTGCTGCTTTTTGGTGCTGCTACACTTTCCCTCCCCTTTGTTCAAAACCAGTGGAAACGCACTACCCTTTCCCTCTCACGCACGCTCCCACAGCCTCACACTCGTCCTAATTAGCAACTTATGTCGACCTTATTAGCTTTAGGGCTTTAGGCTTACGTTGTAGTAGAATACGTACGTTTATACATCACTATTAACGCATTGATGGGACCATTGTCCTGTGCTTAAATTCTAGCTTTTTCGTGAAAGACACGATCCGAGTCGGCCGCTCTCTCTCTCTCTCTTGATTCCTTTCATCTTTCTTTCTTTTTGTCGTTGTTGCTTTTCTTCTCTCCGCTACTCTTTCGTTCCCCTTTTCTGTTCATAAAATCGATATGGAAATGGAGAATCATCATCACCATCAATATGGCATGCCTGATCTTAGGCAACTACTCAATGGAAGGCCGAGCCATTTCCAAGCGATTCCACAGGGTTCCGAGTTATTCTCCTCCGGTGGCAACCGGAATCTACCGCCACCGCAACCCTCCCAGCACCACCAACACTTTGATATGATGCAAATGGTGGGTAGACAAGTTGGTCATGAATTGATGCCTCGTGGGCTTCATCAAGAATTCTATTGTGATGCTATTGCTAATAATAATGCTACTCCCACGGCTGCTGTGGTTGTCACTAGTGCTTCTACTCCTAGTGCCAGTTGTGGTTTAGATGGTGAAGCTACTGCTTTTGGAGGTGACGGAGGAACTGGAAGATGGCCTAGACAGGAGACTTTAACACTTCTTGAGATCAGATCTCGGCTTGACCCCAAGTTTAAAGAAGCTAATCAAAAGGGTCCTTTGTGGGATGAAGTTTCCAGGTACACTAAATACAACCATACCCTAATTCTCTCTTTTCTCTTTTCTTTTCCCCTCTTCTTCGCTCTTTCATTCGCAAAGGATTTCAATGTTTTTTCAAGTCTGCAGATTCAGTAATTTTGTTTTTTTTTCCTTTTATTAATTAAAGAAAATTGTAATGGGTTCTTCTTCTTTCATTGTTACTAGCTCTAGTGATATGAAATGGGGCTTTTTCTGTTCATTTCTTCTTACAAGGTTTAGGCAGTAAATATAATATGGCTTTAGTTTGCACATTTTCATCCTTACTATTGCACTAGGAAAAGCCAAAAAAAAAAAAAAGCATTTATTTATTTAACAGTGATTACACTGCATGCTTACTTTCTTTCTCTAAATTTCTATTATTAAATGGTAGGATCGAGTGGGATTTGCTTTCCTTCTTACATGATTTTCCAACAAGAAGATATGTAGCTTAGTTTATGTTTAAAATAAAAAATAAAACATGACTTCTCATTTCGTTTCTTGCTGTTAGACAAAACTTTTGAAACAAATTTATGGCTTTTAAGAAAAGGACTACACTGTGAACACGTTCAGTTCAGAACCAGTCAACCAGGTGTTGCGTTTACCTATTCTAGTCTTCTTTGCAGCGTTTTTCCGGGGTTTGTTTCTTTCTTCGTCTTCTCTTTTTAATTTTTTTTAAAAAAAAAAAGAAAGATGGCCGCTAATTTCAATAGTCTTCAACTGACTTGTTTTCCCTTTGAAAATGTGTTGCCTTCTTTAATGTGCAAGCTTTTGCTGGCTTTTTTGCTATAAAAACGGCTAACCTTTTGGATGTTTGAGTACACATCGACTAGTTTTACCTGTGAAAAGACATTTTATCAGTCCCTTGCAAAATACCCATCTTTGTTTTGCAATTTTGAATGGTCAATAATATGCTTGGTTGGGTTAACTGCAAATTGCTCGGGAAGTGAAAAACATAGTTTTTTTTTTTTTTTTCAATAACATTGGCAAAAATCATCACATGATCTTGTAATGGCCATCTCTGAATTAGGGTTCCCACTTATTACTTTCTTTTAGATTTAAATTTTAATTTAGCCTCATTTTCTCTCTTTTTTTTTTGCCTTTGTTATTGTAGGATTATGTATGAGGATCATGGGTACCAAAGGAGTGGGAAGAAATGTAGGGAGAAATTTGAAAACTTGTATAAGTATTACAAGAAGACTAAAGAAGGGAAGGCCGGAAGACAAGATGGTAAGCACTATAGATTCTTTCGTCAGCTTGAAGCTCTATATGGAGACACCAGCAACTCAGTTTCAGGCCAAGAGACTCAACATGTTGGGAACAATTTTCGGTTTCATGGTGCTCCCAACAACACTACTCAAGCAAATCAAGAGGTCTATCACGCTCAAAAGCACTGTGATAGTCTTAGCCTCTCGAATTCCTTCGAATTCGACCCTTCTTCCTCGGACGACAATGATTTAAGCATTGCAGCGGCAACGGAGAATGGTTCATTATCAGAGAAGAGGAAAAAGAAAAGGGCTAGTAGGAACTGGAAGGCAAAGATAAAAGAGTTTATCGACTCACAGATGAGGAAGTTAATAGAGAGGCAAGAAGCATGGCTAGAGAAGTTGACAAAGACTCTTGAGCAGAAGGAGCAAGAAAGGGTTTTAAGGGAGGAAGAATGGAGGAAAGAAGAAGCAGCCAGGATGGATAGAGAGCATAAGTTTTGGGCTAAAGAGAGAGCATGGATCGAAGCTCGTGATTCTGCTTTAATGGAGGCCTTGCAGAACATGACAGGAAAACAATTGAAGGGTCCTACATCATCTGATCAGGTGCTAATGGCAACTGAAATGAAAAACCACCGTGAAAACCAGATTGAAAATGGAAGCGAAACGATAAAGAACACTGTTAGGGCAGATGGCTGGCAAGAATCTGAGATTTCTAGGCTAATACAGCTTAGAACCAGCATGGAATCGAGGTTCCAACAAGGAGGGTGTTCAGAAGAGATTATATGGGAGGAAATAGCGGCTAAGATGGCTTGTTTAGGCTTTGAAAGGAGTGCTTTAATGTGCAAAGACAAATGGGATACCGTTGCTTACTTAATGATAACCAAGGAGAGTAACAAAAAACGCAAGGAGAACTCAAGGGGCATTGGCTATTATCAGAACAATGAGTCGTCACTCTACAGTCAAGGAAGAGCATACATTGAAATCATTGAACAGCAAAGACCTGAGACAGTGAGACTCCAAGCGAATGACGGCTCTTCCCCTTCTAACTCTAACGCTGGCAATGCCGTAAATGACAGTTGCTTTCGCTTCTTGATGGCCGATGGTGAGAACTATTGGGAGAGCTATGGCTTGAAGCTCAGTAAAGGAGAAAACCAGTAAACTGAACAAAAAAAAAAAAAAAGACGGATTTCACAATTATTCTAATCCATCATGAGGTTCACGCAATGGATACTGGCGGATAAGGGAATTGCTGACTCGTTAAGAGGTATCATATTTTGACAAATGCAAACTCTCCTTTGAGAAGGGATTTACAATGTATAAGCAGGGAGTTCACTGATTATGAGAATTTATGTATAGCAAATTGTGTTTTTTGTGGTTCTTAGCTGATGCACATTTAAGATTAATAACAATAATGGGGTTGAGTGTCTTGCTTGAAAAATGAGAAAATTAAGAAGGCTAAAATGTTGCTCTCTGGAACACTGAATTTTTTCATCTTAAGTACATTTCTGCAATTTTTTTCCTGCTACGCATGGAAATTTGATGATTTAGGTTAGTTCTTCGTCAAAATTTTTATTCATATTTACTGACAATTTGTTGTTCGGTTATTACCTGGTGAAATTTTTTTTGGTCCACGTATGCAATACAATATGTTCATGAAAGAATTTGCCCCCACGTTTGCAAGGCATTATGTACAATTTTTCGCTGCAGTACGATGCATAGGGTAAGGAAAAGTTGGCTTAGATCAGATTAAAAACTAGAAACAAATCTTTCATATTGTTTTATGCAGTGTCTTGTATCAAATTTGAACCAAACAAATAGGTTGATGACTGCTAGAAGTGTTTTAAGTGGGATGCTCCAGGGACAAATATATATATATATATATATATTCAATTGTTGGTTATTATATCTACGTTTCTAAGATCATGGTGGTTAAAGTGTTAGACTTAGCTGTATGTTTTATGCGAATATATTATAAAATTCTTTTATATATCTTAAAGATTTTTAAAAGATTATATCCTATGTTTATATCCGAAAATGTATCAACACTATTATTTAAAAAAAAAAAATCAGAATAGGAACATCATTTAAAGGAAACACTTTTAACCGTAGTAATTAACCCATTGTCTTGAATACAGTATACCTTATTTTGACGGGGGCAAAATAAATGTCTGAGGGTTAAAGTAAGATATTTCTTTTTCTACTAAGATATTTCTTCGTATTCAAGGTGTTAGGCATTGAGAATAAATGTCTGAGGGTTAAAGTAAATTAATAGGAAAGGGCTTTCAACAACAAACTTTTTTCAGATTCAATGTAACATGAAATGTTCATTTTTACAAAGTACCTTGATTGAAAAGTTTACAGTCGGTGGGGAGTTAATAGCAAGTATGAATATAAAATAAAAATAGCAGCCTTCCTTTTTTTGTTTGTTTGAAACTTTTTTGGCTATTAACGGCAAATGAGTAGGAAGCCAAATAATCAAACTAACTGAAAAACAACAATATATATATATATATGTATACATGAATTATTATCAGATACATCGATAAAATTTTTATCGATTTATTAAGCAGATCAAAAGATTATCACACATTCTTACTATATATATTTAAAAAAATAAAATATTTAATAATTTTTTTAAATTTATTTATGAAATTAAAAATTTATTCTGTTCGGTACAATAAAACCGAAAGAATACTTACTGTTTTGAAAGAAACATATACTTCAACGTTCAGCAGTTAACTTTTGACTTTAATTAGATAATCTTGTGTTTGAATTTAATTGGCACTAAAAAAAAAGAGATGATGGTATTAGTGCATGCCAATTATAAAAACGTCTCATCCATCCTCTCATAAGAAGCAAGTTTAAAGCCTTTTTTTTTTTTTATGAATCACAAAAGATTCTTTGTTTGAAAAATGTTGGCTTTTGGAAAGCATTATTTCCAATGTTTTTTTTAATAATGTTGGAGCTTTAATATGAGTTTGGCAATGCTGCAAAATTAATGGTGGCAATGGCAAAGGAATGGGTCAACAAAAAGAATGTTTGTGTTAATGAAATGTTGGAAAATCTAGAGATAAATTTAATATATATATATATATGTACACAAATATGAAAAAATTTTTAAATTGATAAAATTAATCTTAGGTATTTATTATATTTTTAAATTTTCATTATAAATATTTTCATTGTTATTAATATTTATTTAATTTTTAAGTATAGATTTTAAATTTATTAAAGATATTCATTTGATGATAAATAAATAAAATTAAATTTTACGTTAAATTATTTTATTTTTATTTAAAGTAATTTTAAAAAGTTTGGGCCAAGGTCCAAGAGCCTTTGTCTAAGTTTATACCAGCCCAAAAGTCTATTTTCATTATTTAAAATAATACTAAAATGTTATATTTATAATTAAAATTAAATTTAAATAAAAATATTTTTTATGATTTAAATAATAATTCACATTATTAAAATTTTTGCTAGCTTGCCAAGCTGAGCAGGATGCTTGGCTGATGAGAAAGTCTACTTTGTATGTAGTGGAAATGGATGGAATGAAATTTCGAAGAGAAAGAGATGGATTGCTGGTGCCTTCCATGGAAGTTTATTTATCTTTTTTTTTTTAATTTTTTCCACTGTTGTAGGAAATAAATCTTTTCAATCGACATATTACTCCATTAATGATCTCCCAACACATCGTCAACTAATGTTTTCCTTTTTCTTTCCAGACAGGGACTGCCCGTACTTGGGAAAGAGTAAAGAAGCTTCCCATACCAGAAAGGCTACCAAAAGAAGAGGGCAGACATTGCAGACATTATCACAGCAATAAAACAAAGTACCAGTCCCTTTCTTTTTATGAGCTTTTCATTTTATTTTTTCAATTTCTTTTTCTTGCCTCTTTCGTGAATCCTGAAGCCAAGCTCGGTTGTCCCAAGGCGTTTAGACAATACTTTCCGGTGCATTGGCAGTTTCAAATTAGTATTAAATACATATATATATATATATTCGATTGACATAAAAATATTTAATTTTTAATTTTTTATATAATTAAAAAGTTATAATATTATAGTTACATTTAAATATATCTCCATAACGTATATTAAGTAATTGAATGAAATTATATTTTACGTTACTAAGGAAAGATCAGGCTTTTTGGTGATGCCATTTGATGTGACTGGTTAATGGAAATTAACTGACAAAAAATCTGCCATTTCTTAAATACTTTACTGCAAATTGGGAAGTCTACCTTTTTCATTCTGTTTTGTGTATCTTTGGCCAGAAATGGCAAACCCACCACTCCTAGAAATCTGAAACATTAGCACTGCCAATAATTTTTTTTTTCGTGATCTGAGTTCTTCTAAAAAGATAGCACTATCTTTCCATATAATAAGCAACGCCCTACTAAAAGACCCTTCTAGGGCTTATCAGTTTGACCTATTATTTCTTAATTATTGGACCTCTTTCTTAATGTGTCGGTTATCATTGATGTAAACATTGATACAAGAACCTTTTTGTACTGCAACTGGATGATAACAGGTCGATGCTCCCATGGCTTCCCCTGTGAGTTCCTCAGTACTTCATTGCCATGGAAGGATAAAAGCTGCACTTTGCTTTGCTTCAAAAGGAACGTTGGAAAGTGATTTTATTATATTATATTCTCATGTAAGTATTGTAAACAAAGCAAACTCTATTGTTAATGAACTTGGTCTATGGAATATAAAGAACATTAACTTGTTAGAGAAATGAAGTGAGTCTCTGCCAATGTGAAATGAAGGGAAAAAAAGAAATTGGTAAATCTTGGATCAGAATTTATACACTGATAATGGCCAGAGCTTAGAATTTTGAGAGTAAACAATTAATCAGTGAAAGAGTGAGGAGTGAATAATATATATAAGAATAACATAGTCAAAGATTTGAATTAGGGTTAATCTAATTGATTTATATAATTTCTTTTAAAAGTATCATTTAATAAATTTAAATTTCAAATTCTAATATGTAAAACATTTTCTTATTCTAAGCTGTGATCTCTTTTATATATAAAAAAATCAACGAAATAAATAGTATTTAATGTAATAATCTTTCAGAAAAGTGCATTGTGCAGAATAAGTATTTTTTTTTTTTCAAAAATTAGTGGTTGATCATCCTTTGTTAGAACCAATCTGGTGTTGGGCTTTGGCCTGCAAAATTCTCATTGAGGTTCTATCTTGCTAAGAGGGCGTGGGCATATTATAATAATATTAATTAATAAAATATTGAACCCAGCCCATAATTCAACACTTCACTTACAGCCTTTAGGGTGAGAAAAAAAATTCTATAAAACAATTATGTCAAACCAATATATATTTTTTATTTAATTATTACATGTAATGTGTAATAATGATTGATCTTTATTTCACAAATTTGATCACACATCATGATTGGAACGAAAAATATGTATGTTGATATTACATGACTGTTTCGTAAAATCCTTTCTCCTTCTAAGTTCGTTTTTCTCTTTTTCTTTTTTCCTAGGTTCGTTTAAAAAAAATTAAACCCTAACTACCACGGGCTTGAAATTTTTGTCTAACAAATCATGTAACCCTAGGTTGAAAGTCGCTCATACTTGGGTGGCAACCAAAGCTGTGTATACTTCATATACTGTCTCTTCATAATATTTTCAGGGAGAAAATGAATGTAATTAAATTGATATAAATTTAATATTTTTTTAAAAATATTGTGTGATTTTTTAAAGTTTTATTTAATAAATTTTTTCTTATCATTTTATCGTGTATATATATATATATATAACAAAATGTTTTATCCTAAATCATATACTTAAAACATAAAAACATAGAACAATTTTGTTAAATAAACAAAAAATCTTATTAGTCCACATAGCTTTTTTTGAACATATTTATAAATATTATACTATTCCTTAAAGTAAAACAAAATTTGGGATTAAAATGAAGGCCAAGCATCATTGCAACATGAATCTCTGATCAAATGTTTTGCAAAAATTGAAATAACTATCACAATTCTCACTTATTATTATTTTTTTTAAGATATATTGTGAAGAGTGTGGTTAATCTACTAATCCGCTTGAGGAGTCATAGAATCTAAAATCTCCACCGACGGTTGATGACTCGGCACTCAATGATCACAAAGGCTCCCAAGCTTATTTTTCTGATTTCACCCCGTAATTTAGACGGAAAATGACAGAAACACCCCCGAAATAAAACCTAAATGCCTAAAATTGATACCGCAAGTTACTCTGCAAAACATGACAGATTAGACCAAAGGCCTAAATTCTTAGTATTTGTAGTCCTTGACGTGGAGGCTCTCTGCGGCGCCCTCACCAAGCTTTGCATCACCCTTGTAGGTACCAAGAGTTGCCTCGGAGTTGGCCTTGCACCGAACGAAGAAAGCATCTTGGGCCTTCCTAATATTCTCCTTCTTCCCAGCCCAGGCCTTGAGGGTGCTCTGCTGAAGTGCACGTCCAAATGAGAACGACAGTGACCATGGCTTCTTGGTCTGGAGCTTGTTCATGGCATTAAGGTTAATGGTAGCCTCCTCCTCACTTTGTCCACCAGATAAGAATACAATTGCGGGGACGGCGGGTGGGACGGTTCGCTGCAAGGCACGGACAGTGTACTCGGCGATAACCTCTGGTGCAACTTTTTTGGACTCGGAACCAGGGGTCACCATGTTAGGCTTCAACAGTGTACCTTCAAGCATGACATGGTGGTCATTTAGAGCCTTGTAGCAAGCAGCAAGGACACGCTCCGTCACCTCAGCACATTTTTTAATGTCATGTGGTCCATCAACAAGGATTTCAGGTTCGACAATGGGGACAAGGCCGCACTGCTGGCAGATAGCTGAATACATGGCTAACCCAGCGGCATTCTCTTGGATTGCAAGTTCAGTTGGCTCAATAGTGCCAATCTTAAGCACAGCACGCCATTTAGCAAAGCGAGCACCAGCTTCATAGTACTTCTGGCAACGCTGGGCAAGGCCATCAAGACCTTGGGTGAAAGTCTCACCATTGGTTCCATTAAGCTCAACAGTACCGCTGTCGACCTTGATGCCAGGGAGAACACCAGATTCTTTCAAGAGATCAACAAAGAGCTTGCCTGCAATGAAGAAAATAAGTATCAGAAACCAAACTACAATTAATCCATATATTCTTAAGAAAAATGCAATAACGAGCGTGATTTTAATTTATACCAGAAGCAGTTTTTTGGTAGAGTGTTTCCTCAAAGAAAATAACGCCACTGATGTACTGGAGAGCTCCGGGGGTAGTGAAGAGGAGCTCTCGGAGAGCACGCCTGTTTTCTTCAACATTTTCTACATTAATGCTTGAAAGACGCTTGCCGATGGTGCCGGTCGATTCATCAGCTGCAAGGATGCCCTTCCCAGGGGTGCCGATGTAGGCAGCGTTTTTAACTAGCTCATCTGCAAGATTATTTTTCACCATTAAAGGGTTAAGAAACAGAGATCCAAATTTGGAGAAAACTAAGGTAATCTATTCTCAAATCTAAAAGAAATTATGGCAACCAGGCAGATAATTAACATTATCAGCTTCATCAATCTATTCTTTTTCCTTTACACATCAGGATATTTTAAAGCATATCAAGGACTAATAATTAAATTACAACTTAAAAATAATATTCCAAAATTTATGACGATAAAAAAGATTGGAGAAATAATAATCGAGTACATGCATGCAGTTCTAGATTTTTAGATTCCATAAAAATTAATAAAAAAAAACAAGCTGAATGGATTTAAATTAATAATTAGAAAAAAAAAATCTATTACGTTTCTTTCGATAAAGAGAACTAAACAAGTAAATTTAGTTTATAACAACTGACGATCCGAATAAATCTAAACAATCGAAAGTGCAGAATGACTTTTCATTTCACTGTAAAAACACCAACTCAAACAAATCTATTACTCAATTAAAAGGTAACTAACAAAGGTTTTTCTCGTCAAATTATCAAAAATCTAAACAGATCAGGCCATAAAACCAAAGAAAAAACTAAAATCGATAGAACAGGTTATTAAGTTAAGATCATAAACATACAAATTAACGCCGAGAATGCAAAGAAGAAAAAAAAAGAAAATTTGAATGAGAAAAATGACGAGGAATTACCGCCGTATTTGCTAATGAAGCAAGACATGATTGAAAGGAGAAAAAAATGAGGAAAGAAAGTTAAAGAGAAGAGTGTTTGTTTGGAAAGAAAGAAAGAGCGATGGAACGGAGGGGAAAAGGAAGGGTTACGGTTTTTAAATGAGAAAAGTAGGCGGGTAAAATGGAGAGTTAATGGAAGAGAATAACTAACGTTGTTTTGCCGTTGCATCTCTTTATCACGTTTTCATCACTGTTTTTTTTTTTTCCCCTCTAAATTTTATTATTTATTTATTTGTATGTATTTCTAACTTGTATATAAAAATATGAACATAAAATAAATTCAAAACAACTATATCATAAGATAAATTATTAGCTCATTATAAAAAAATATTTAATTTAAAGGATTGGGTTCGATTTTTTTTCAATAAAAATTTTTGGATTTCATTTAATTATTAATTATTTTGTAATGATAATTATGATTGATTCATTTAAATGAAAATTAAGTTTAATTATTTTATAATTAAGTCATCAATCCTTCAAGTCAAGGAAATAACAGGTAAAAACTTTGAATTCACCCTTGAACATCAAGGAGGTAAGTAAATTTGGTAATGATTATATGTGTTGTAATGTTTTTTATTAATTGTATAAATAATTAAATATATAAAAATCTTAAAATATATATATATATATATAAATATATAATATGCTTACCAAATTGACGAAAGGTTAAAATTGAGAATAAATACAGGAAAAGGCGTTTTTAAAAGTTTCCCAAAACTACCGCTGGTGAAATGGGTGGGTGAAGCTGGGAAATCGTGAAGGGTAAAAAGGAAAAGCGCGCAACCAACCAAAATCATGTGGGACAGAGAGTTTTTAGGGGAAGTGATTGGTTTGACTTTGAACTTTGAAAAATGAAAGCAAAGACGATCCCAAATAAACTCAAGAGAGTGAAATTACTTAGGCAATACTGCCGG
>JBBYHO010000001.1:1246612-1256656 GCA_038382025.1 Adansonia gregorii | reverse complement strand
AAAGCTTCATTTTCCACGTAAAGAAGAAAAAATAGAAATAAAAAAATATCTTGGTAACGAAGATTTTGCATCAGTAAACAAGGTTTTTGAATGCATCCCTGCTACCGATAATAGGCAGCCTTCTCAAATTCATCAAGTCAGAGTGTATAATTCCATGTCACTGAAATCTGACTTAGCCATATCTGTTTATGCTTTCATTTTCTTCCCCTGTTTTTCATGACTTTCTATCAGGTTACAGCCTCTAGAAAATTAGCTCCATCACAGAGTCTACATTGTTCGAAGTCCAAGCAATTCACATCTGAGGCACCATTTTAAACTTCAAGTAGACTTGGAAAGCTGATCTTTACCATTTCCCAGTGCTGAGCCCAAGAGGGCAGGAAGTAACAGGACATCATCTTAAGCACTTACCAAGGCCTTAGCATTTATAGTTCTATTTCTGCATCTCAGCATCCAAATGACATTCCAGCGATATAACTAAAGAATTGCTAGTAAGAGATGATACATGTAAATTTGGCAAGTGCTATACACTTAAGAAGGAGAAAGGAAATCGAGATGAAAAAGAGGGAAAAAAAAAAGCAGAAAATATAACTATATTGCTGCGAAAAAAGCCCAACTGCGAGGGTATAATAGCTTTATCAGATTCCAAGCCCAATACAATTCATTTTCCGCGAAACGGATGGTCTCACAAGACACTGGCTTTCTTTATATTCCATTCTAGCATATGCCTGTAAAGTTTATCATCTCTATACTCCATTAGCTGGCTGGCTGTTTACAATTATGGGACCACTAGAAACATATTTGATACATGAGAGGTTAGCAAGGACATCCAAGAAACGAAAAGATTTATAGCCAACATGGCCTTAGGTTGAAATTACATAGACTAGTAATAGCATCACATCATTACAATCTCCCACGCTGCGTTTGTCACTAACAAAATAACACCCAACACTTGACCAACATCATCGTACTCTCCTCAGCTGTGATGAAAATATAAAATTTGAACTTGAAAGAACTCTGCAAAACATTTCAACAAACCCACATCGAGACGGGCATTGATAAAGCCAAAACTAAAAGGAATCCATTTATCCCAATTAACGCTTACAATCCAACTTAATTTTTCCTCTTTCTTTTCCTTTCTTTCCACAGTATAGACGCACACTTATAATTCATTTCCCTATACAATTCAATTTCAAACAACAAGGAAAAGCTTTAACACATAAGGCACAGCTAAAACTGAGTTCACCTCAAGAATGTTGGCGCAGACAGTAGCAGCAATCGCCTTTGCAGCATGAAGATTCTCGCCAGCGATTATTGTCAAGTTAGTTATAATTGGCTTCGAGTTAAAAGTCAGCTCAGCTAACGCTGTCTTGTACTGGCTAACTAACTCTTGGTGCTGCTGTTGTTGCTGGTGATGTGACACTGGTTGTGGCTCGTACGCTCCACCGCCTCCATGGCTCAAGTCACTGGTCTCCAAATCACTGGACCTGAATCTCAAAGCAGATGCCGGACCAACCTGGTTCATCCGTTGAGGTAAAGGCCGGCCGTTAGGGTTCGGAGCGAGGTCTTCCGTTAGCCGTGGTTTTTTCAAGCCGGGTCCTCTTGATCTATCGAATGGTCTACGCGGATTCTCCATATTGATTAACATATAAGCAAATCAAAAACCCTAAATCCCTAAATCCATAACCAGTCGTTTTTCCATCTACATCAAATTAGCAAATCCAAAAAAAAAAAAAAAAAACCAAAAACAAAAACTGAAATAATACAAGAAGAAGTCTAAATCGAAGAATTACAAAAATACAAAATCCAATCGTACAATGAGGGAAAAATATAAAACCCTAAAGCTAATAATCTACAACAACAACAAAAAAAAGGGGGAATTTAAACTCTAATTTCTAAAGACTAAGGAGGATCTGAGGAATTTCGGTAAAAAGAAACAACGAAGGAGAGGGAATTAGGGATTGTTTGGATGGGAAGGGGCGATATTTGAGGGTGAAGAAGCGAGAGAAAGAGCGAACGACGTCGGACGGAGAAAATGACAGGTGGGAAGGTTAAGGTTTAATTGTAAATTTTGAGAAAGTGGAGGTTTATTTTAAATAATGGATTGTCTTGCGGCTGCTGGGCCTAAATCCAACACAACAAAGCCCATGTATTCAGCCGCTCCTAAAATTTACAACCCTAATTTAAACAATCTAACCTAAGGAAAACCCTAGCATCTACCATATTCAGCAACACATCGCTTTGGTTCCGCCTTTGCTCTCCCGTAAGTTGCACCAGCTCTTCCACTCTCTAATTTATTTAGAATTTTATTTCAAATCGATATTTTTACTATAAATTTTTTATATTTATTTGTTTCTTTTATTTTTTTTTTCAGGCAATCATGATGAAAATTAAAACCCCCAAGAAAGGCAGAGTCAAAAGGGAATTAGAAAAACGAGCTCCAAAGCTCGTAAGTCTTTTACGAAATTCTTCAATATTTTTTAATGAAGATTTATATTAAAAATGGTTTTTTTAATCGAAATTGTGTTTTGCAGGTGGAAACAGGGAAGAAAACACTGATACTGCAAGGTACAAAGACGAGCAGCACGTTGAATGCTGTTCTGAGTGAAATTTACCATTTGAAGCAAGGTGGAGCTGTGAGGTTTACGAGGAAGAATGATAATATAAGGCCATTTGAAAGTGGGGGTGAAACTTCTTTGGAGTTCTTTTCTCTCAAAACTGATTGCAGCATTTTTGTTGTGAGTAATAAAAACCCTGAAGCTTGAGTTTTTTGCCTTTGTTTTTCTCTTGATTTCTACTTTTTTTGTTCTTTTTTTTTTTTTTTAACGTTGGCATTGTTATAAACTTATTATATTGCGTAGGCTTGTGAAATGCTAAATTTGGTTGGTAGTGAAGGTATATGAGTTTCTATTGATGATCATGATCAATATGAGATTCTAGAACACCAATGCTTCTCATTTTTCAATTGAAAGACCAAGACTGCATCTCAGTTTCAGGCTGTTTGAGAATACATTTTAGGCCTGTCCTTGTTTTAGTTGGTTTTACTGTTTTAAGATAGCCCTCGTTTTATGGATGCTTGATTAGTTTTAAACCTGCTTTGCATAGCGAATTTTCAAGAGTCTCGCTTACGTTCTATGGTAGCAGTTTTCTCAATCATCTTTATGATTATGCGACCTTGTGTTGGCAGTATGGTTCGCACTCAAAGAAGCGACCTGACAATCTTGTTATAGGGCGGATGTATGATCACCATGTTTATGATCTTGTAGAGGTTGGGGTTGAAAATTTTAAATCCATTGAATCATTCACTTATGATAAGAAGCTTGCCCCACGGGTGGGATCAAAGCCTTTCATTGCTTTTGTTGGAGAAGGATTTGAGAATGTAGATGAGCTGAAACATTTGAAGGAAGTTTTGCTTGATCTTTTGCGAGGAGAGGTTCGTACGCAGCTTTTTGCACTTTCTTGCTTTCTTTCTTTTCGATTTTGAAAGAATTTTTATAAAGATGTATGTGATTAATGCAGGTTGTGGAGAATATAAATCTTGCTGGGTTGGACTGTGCTTATGTATGTACAGCAATTTCTTCAAATAGGGTATACCTTACACATTGCGCCTTGCGGTTGAAAAAGTCTGGCACCATAGTTCCAAGGGTGGAACTGGTAGAAGTAGGCCCTTCCATGGATTTTGTGGTTCGTCGCCATCGTCTTCCAAATGAAGGCTTGAGGAAAGAAGCTATGAAAACAGCTAAAGATCAACTTAAAAAGAAGGTAGGTTGAATATGCCCGATAATTCTACCCTTCTTTACAGTGAGTTTGCATTTCAGTTAATTAACTTATTTTTGTTGCTTCACAGGTCAAAAATGTTAGTTCAGATGCAGTACAAGGGACGATTGGCAAGATCTACATTCCTGATCAGAAGGTAAGACAACAATGGATTTTTCAACCTTATAAATGTCAATCTCACATGTTTTTTTCATTTTTACCGGAGTTTTCGACCATTTGAATGATGATACTTGTTGCTTATAGATTGGAGATATGGCTCTACCTAACAAAGCCAAAGGTGTGAAGAGAGAGCGCCTTGAAGCTAAGAAGAAAGAGGCTAACGAACGTTCCACAAAAAGACACAAGGAAGAATCTGAGTAAGCCCTTTACGTGCATGCTATTGTGTTATCTTCCCTATCTTATGCTCGTTGCCAAATTCTTGTGGTGGGACTCTCACTTGTCTGGAGGGAAATCAAATGGGGTAAGATACTAGAAGCTGATTTTTCACCCTATGCTGTTTCAACTATATTAACCTATTAAATTTTGTTTAGGTGGTTATGTTGGATTGTTACATTTAGTTCAGCGTTAAATTTTCTTTTTTGACGAACAGTTTAATATTTTCCTCATGTGTCATCCAATTTTCAAATAGAGAAAAAGCAATGAAAAAGCCTTCTTGTTTAAGAATTTGTTCTTGAGCCATATCATTCTTGAACTGCATAGAAAATATTTGACCCCAAAAAAAAATTTTGAATAGGAAGTTTACTGAAAATTCATGGTATAGACTATGAAGAGCTATGGTTATAGTAATTGGTTGTCAATGAAAGAAATCATGAGCAAACTTGAAGTTTAATTCAATTGATTTATATAATCACCCTTAATGGGTGGTCTCTTACTGGTCAGAAGTTTAAATTCCATACCTGCAAACTATGCAGATATTCAAAGCTAATTTCATGATACAAGCATTGATTTAGATTTTTCCAGCAGATGTTGCAGCATTTTGTGACTAATACAGATATGGAAATATTCTCCATGGAACAAGTCTGCAGTATTCTGCCCATATCTCTTTGTACTTCTTTGTACACTGGCCTTCATCTCTCCTTTTCCTCCGTACCAATAGAATGAATAGATAAATCGCGTAGAAATATGGAGTAGGGGAACTCCAAAAACAGCAGTGGAAAAATGTTTTTACGAAATAAGCCTATAAGACGTAGGATTACATCAGTGTATCATGCAAATAATCTGGAAAAGTTACCTTATCCCAGAAGGTAAACTGAAGGACAATGCCAGCAACAAATCCCCAAGGTAATTAGAGTGCCTTGCAATTCCTCTTTACAGAAATACTAGCATTAGCATCAGATAAGCATCAAGAGCATTGAACATATCACTAGGGAAGATAGTTTTTGCCAGATAAGGATAATTATGGGCTAAAAATCATAATGTATGATCCAAGTTAAAAGAATATGTTTATATTCGGAAGCTTATACCCTAAATACATACTCATTGAGATGTCAAACATGTGTCTAACAAAGAGTCTCAGCAACATATATTATATAACACGTTCAGGGATGATCGGAAACATGTATGGATTTTGAAAAATTAACTTTACATAAATACCGATAATGTCCATTCAATTTGTAATCAACAACATTCCCTCTGATAACCTGTGATCAATCTAAAGATTACAACCGCGTTAAATTCATTCAAAGTTTATTTCTCAATGTTTTGCCCTGGACTAATCAAAATTAATAATTGCAATTATGTCGAGGATAAACGATGAGATGGAAATCTCACCGATATCCAGAAGCAAGCAGCTTTCCCCCGATAACCTTTGGAGGCTTACCCCATTTAAGCGCTTTGGCACTCTTTTTGAATATATGCTTTTGTTGGCTCCTCTAAGTACAACATAACTGCCGATTCAAAGGGACTGATTAAGATGTGGTAAAAAGGCACACTTAACTCGGCAAATTTATCCAATATGCTGGTTGAAAGTTACCCGATCATAAAAACAAAACAATCTGCTATTGCAGCAGATGTTGTCAGCTTCACTTTGTTATTCAAAAGCCACCAACTGTATAACAAAGGTGAAGATGATAAATCTACCAGAAGTCAAAAATTGATATGGTTTTCTTGATACAATGCGCTAAATGTCTCTTGAGCTTCCTTGAGAACATATTTCTCACTGTAAGCACTGATTTTTGTTTGTATGAATCATTTCAATATTAATTCAATGGTTGAATCCACTATATAGTGGGATAGCAGCTTTAAATAGCTGCAGCAATAGTTTAAACAGGAAACCGCTACATCTCACATGCCCTGAATTGGAAGGACCAGGATGATTCCAGAAGAACAATGTAGTACACAACTTTACTCCATGATATACAAAGTAAACTTAGATGCCTTCCGAAAGTTATCGGAATGCCATAAAGCATGAAAAAGTGTCATCAGCTGATTCTAACTGCAGCACTCGTGTACAGAGTAACTGGGAGAAGGGGGGGGGGGAAGAAAACCATATTACCACCATATGAACTATATGTCTAAGACATAATGATGCCATAACTTACAGCATCCAACAAGGATTGGAAAAATGATGGCACTGCTAGACCCCGCTTTCCTAGATTGTACCTTCGAGCAATGCGTACAATGGAACCATTCTATTATATCACAAACAAGTAATAGATCCATTTTACATTTCATAGGTCCCAAAATTTCTGTAATTCAGTTTTATGATTGTGGGATTGTGAAGCTCATAGAGACCAATGCGTGGAGGTTGAAATTGCCGATAAAGTTTTTATATCTAAGTCACTCTTACACGCCTGGATGCTAAATGTGAAAGGAATCCACACTGGGTCTCCGAACACCAACATAAAGCCTAATCTCTCTGCAATTATGTCCCAGCTGCAAAATAGAACCAACTATTAATAGGTCAATTAAGTTAGTTTCTCATATAGAAATGGCCAAATCAACGACCTTACAAATTAGGAACCCTTTTGCACAGCAAAACAAAACTAAACATGCTTTTGTTACATGAATACCTACTCCACTGCAACTCTTTTGCACCAAGTTGGTAATATTACGAACTAATGTGAATAACTACTTGCAGCAAAGCTGAACAATATGAAGTACTACGATGCCATTATAATATATCGGAGCTTAGTATCTAACGATCACTTTGCTTGTCAACATTGGGAATTAATGCTAGTAACTTCTTATAATCTAGCTAGACCTAGCAACTTTGGACACGAGACAATTACACGACATGAACATGATACAGAAAAAATAACTAAAATACAACATGACACGAAGAAATTACACAAACATGGCACAAATGTACAAATGCATCAAAATCTATGAAACGAGAATTATTAACTCATCAAAATATATATAACTATATAACACCTTAACAACAATTATGACACATTAAAGTATACGAAGGTGATACGAATAGATTAATTGCCAGGTCTAAATCTAGCTGAATAATATGAAGAACAACGACCACACTGAGAGACAAAATCAAGATTGGCTATCCATCTCTGACATTTAGTCAGGCTAAGGAGTGGCATGATAGAGTCAGAGGAAAGAAGGCTATTCTATATATTTTCTAAGGAAAAAAATGCAAGAGACTAAAGGGAAAAGCGACTTCATATGAACAGCCAAATTACCGCACAGAATAACTGGTAGAGGATCATTGATTCGCTCATAGAGCCATCTTGATCACTTTTGCAAGAATTGATAGGTTGATAAGTAGCCATCCCATCATTCCAGCTCTTACAAAGAAGAATCTACAGAGATGATTCCATCATCAGTAAAAGCAATATGTTCATCATAGCATAGATACACAGGTATTATGCTGAGCAGTCATTAGCGGACCAAAGAACAAAGACTATATAACATGCAAATAATCAATCTATTTTGCAAAGCAATGACAGAAGTTATAGTCCCATGAAGCAGAAAACATGTAGAGAAAATTGAAAAGTGAATCACATACTTGAGATCAATGCCCATAAACTGAGGATTCAGCTGTATTCCAGACCACCTATAAAATAATATAATAATATAAAGGCACAAATATCAAGATCACAGATTGGTGTTTTCTCATTTGTTCAGAAGGTAGCAAAGAAAAAGAACGTTGAACTATTGACTTGAAATAGAGAAAAGAACATGAAAACTGAATCTATCATTTTCAAAGGCAATAATTGTCAAAGTTAACTTGTTAGTCACACAATGGTTAAATTCTATAAAGGGAGAAAACAGATCCATGGAAATTTCATGATGGTAAATAAATATAAAATGAAGGTTATAAATGTCAATTATCCAACAAAAAAAGATGGGTTTCAACTATCCATGATTATGAGATGCCTAATATTTTTTTTTTTTCATAGGACATGAGAACACATATGAAGGAATTTCTGGAGGATGACAAATTTAGCATGCCTCTATATTCTAACCGTTTGTTTTAAAATAATATGGTTAAATGAGGCAAAAAAAAAAATTCCTTTCATGCAGGACATTAAAGCCGCTAAAAGGATGAGCAGCAAATCATCTACATTACTAGCGAAAACCCTTTTCCCTGTTAAAAATGAACTCATTAAGCCTATTCAATTAACTAGAAAATAGATACAACTTGAAGTTATAAATATTTGTTAACAAGAGTACCAGTCATGTATCAGGCTTCCTATGATGTGAGGCTTTAATGAAGAACCTTTACTGCAAGACCTGCAGCCAGCATAAAGTATTATCATTGCCTGACAAAAGGAAACAGAATGGGAATGAAAAGACAAATTGGAGAAAAAGAAAAAAAAAATTGCAACTCCATGCCAAGAATAAAAAATAAAGAGAAGGGTACAGTATAAACAATAGCCTCAGGTCACACTTCAAAGGCTACTTTACATCTTGTTCTGTCAAAGTCTTGAGTTGATCTACTTACACATGGAGTGGAGCTCTTCATTGTTTATGATTTGTGCATGTTTGATCTTGTCACTCTATAGGGAGGATCCCAGCAAGCCAACAATTTGGAAAATAAGTTTCAAGATTTAAAAACATTTGACGCAGCCAAACCAAGGTGCATTTAAATATATGCATGCTCCCAAAGTTCTATCAGTACCAATTAGAATCTAAGGAGTTTTCACTACTTAATGCAAATAAAGGATTACTGAATGCCTAAAACAACCTATCAGAAAATTGACAGCAACTTACAAGAAAACTGGATATGAAAGTTGCCGATAACAGCTCATGTCCTCTGTCTGATATCACCTGCAAACGTTTTTGTAACAAACAGAAACATAAATGTAGTCACATTAGCATGCAGAAAACAGCCAATTTAAAAATTTTCATTGTTTTAAATCTCAAGATATGCGTGATTTAAAACTAAAAAGATACAATATCTCAAATTGCTTGCTTGCAGGCTTTAAATTGACTATGTCCAGGTTAGCAGTTAAACAACCTACGAGGGGAATGAAACAATATGATGCAGACATAAGAGATAAATCCCTAGCCATCCGGTTTTGAAACATCCCCTCCAAATCACTATAAATATTCGAAATGGTGAATTCATGCGGAAATAATTGGGGAAAATGAAAAGCAAAAAGTCAGTATCTTCAATATTTGAGCTGATGACGGTAAAATTCTGGCCTTAATTGGTTAATAGATTGCATTATTGAGAATCCAAACAAAAATTCACCGAAAGGGAAGTCCAAAAAACATACTTAAAGCACTGGCATTCTGACATTAACAATATATACAAATAGAAGCTTTATAAAATATCATTCAACCAAAGACAAATAAATGACAAAGGCATCAGATTCCAATAAATACATGCATAAATTAATAGCAGACTAGTAAATAAATACCGTGGGAGATACGAAATTCATCTTAGACCCAACGCCAAGGTGCCCAACTAACAAAAGAAGTGCTAGCAATCCTGTTCACATATGGGGAAAAAATCAATGAAACAAATCATATTGCATAAAAAATTAACAGTTCTAAAGGTTATCAGAAAATATAAAGAAAGAGACCATTGCAGCGGTAATGTAGACGAGACCATCTTGTAAGGTGACACCAGGAACAAGTTTTCCAGGTGATATAGATCCAGCAACATCTAATTAAGCAAAGAATATCACCAAAACAACAACCTACAAAAAGGGGAAAAAAAGGTTACTTTTATTCAAACAATGAGGAGTTTCTTCGTGGAAAGAGTTGGTTACCGAATCCCAAGAGGGAATTAAGGACTGTAGAAGGAAACCCAGATCCATTTTTCTGTTAATGAATGAGTTTTGAATCTGGTTTTTGAAGAAA
>JBBYHO010000001.1:1225097-1236161 GCA_038382025.1 Adansonia gregorii | reverse complement strand
ATTTTAAAAAATGAAGGGTGCTTAGGGTGAGCTCAATTACCGATATTGCTATAATCCATGAATTTAAATTATATTTATATTTTTATATTATAATTATATTTAAAATATTATATATTTTTATATAAATTTTTATATATCAATAACTTAAAATATTTATATATTTATCTTATATTTTTTTAAAATTTTTTTATCACATAATAATTTAATTATTTTAATTATTTATATTATTTAATAGTACCATATTTAAAATTATTATATCTAATTATTAATCACAATTCATCCTTTAAAAAAAAAAAAACATTATCATCAAGCCTTTGGGCTGCGAAGCAAAACCAACCTCCCAAGTGGCCAAGTCCCAACAAAAAAAATCTTTGCTCTCTCCGCCCACCAAAGAAAGCCCTCAAAACCTCACTGTCTCTCGACTCTCTTCTCTCTACAGTATTCTCTTTACCATTTCTATTAAGTTTTAAAATGGCAGCTTCCTTGACGATCCCACGATTTGTCTCACCTGCCGCCCTTTCTTTTTCCAACACCACCGCGAAGCTTTCCTCTAAATCACTTTCTTCAAAACTTTCTATTTCTCCGTTTTCCCTCAACCTCCACCGCCGCGCTTTGAAACCTGTTTTCTTTTCCACCAAAACAACCCAAATCTCCGCTACTATCTCGATCGGAGACAAGCTTCCCGACGCAACCCTCTCCTACTTCGACTCCGCCGGAGAGCTCCAAACCACCACAATCTCCTCCCTAACTGCTGGCAAAAAAGCAGTCCTCTTCGCCGTCCCTGGCGCTTTCACTCCCACCTGTTCCCAAAAGCACCTCCCTGGGTTCGTCGAGAAATCTGGGGAACTCAAAGCCAAAGGGGTCGACACCATAGCCTGCGTCTCGGTGAACGACGCGTTTGTGATGCGTGCGTGGAAGGAGAATCTGGGGATTAACGACGAGGTTCTTTTGTTGTCGGATGGAAATGGCGAGTTCACAAAGAAAATTGGGTGTGAATTGGATTTGAGCGATAAGCCCGTCGGGCTTGGAGTCCGGTCCAGAAGGTACGCGCTTTTGGCCGAAGATGGAGTCGTCAAGGTTCTTAATTTGGAAGAAGGTGGTGCTTTTACTTTCAGCAGGGCTGAAGACATTCTCAAAGTGCTGTGATTTTCGCGAGATTGGATATCGGCAACTTCTTTTTATTCCTTAAAAACACTTTTGTTAGGTAGTTCTTGTGTCGGTAATAAAAATGACCAGACTCTTGAGAATCTTATTATGAAATGTTGGCAATTGAAAGATATGACTGAAATTTTCTTCGAATCTTTATGTTTTAACGCAATGTTTCACGGACATTCCTTTTTTCGTTTTTGGTGCTCGGAAATATGTTGGGTTGACTCAGTGTCAAGCACAACACAAATACAATAATTTAGATCATGAACAGGGGTTCATTTGCCAAAATATGGCCATCCTTCTCGCCTGCAGTTGTTCAGTGACCTTACTTTCTGAGGTCATAAGGTGTCCCCTTATGTTGCTTCGATTTTTTTCTTAAAGTATCTATATCAAACATATTTTTAGACATAAATATCGAGATATGATCTTTCAAAATCTTTCAAATATATACAAAAAGTTAAAAAAATTGAAAATATTTACTTCAAACATATATCAATACCTGACACGAACATATACCAATATCCAATACTTACATCCGAGTTTGAATAATAAAAATGTACATCATTTATCATTCGGAAGAAAGACTAAGCAAAGCACCAAAAAGGAATAAATCGGCAGGTTACATATTGGCAATAGCTGACAGGTCTTCATCAGAGCTCCAATTATCCATTCCGTTAGCCTTCATTTCTGAGCAGATAATCTGGGCCTCTTGCAACCTTCCCTGCTCTCTAAGGCCTGTCACAAGTTCCTTACAAGTAGTTAAACGTGGAACGAAATGATTCTCAAACATTTCTCGATACCAAATGTATGCTCCACTGTAATCCTTGTTTTCACAATATCCCCTAATCAGAAGGCTATATGTATCAGCTTTAGGAATCAATCCCTTGGACTTCATATCACCAACAAGGTTATTTATTTCCGACAAGTTTCCCCTTCTAAAGTGCCCCAGAATCAAGCTGTTGTAGGTCATTTTGTCGGAACAAATTCCTCGGTCCACCATCTCACGATGCAACGAAAATGCGTTCTGAACATCTCCATGTTCTGCATACAAGTGAATCAACACATTATATACAAGTAGATCGGGGGTCAAATGCACCTGCGCCATTTCGTGAAACAGTCTCTTTGCAAGCTCTATTCCTTCCTTAGTGCATCCACTAATGAGAGGATGATAGGTGTGTAGAGTAGGCTTGATGCCCAAACTCTTCATGTTTTCATACAATTCCAGACATTTCTGGGCATTTCCCTCATTAGAATACCCTGATATTAAGGTGTTGTAAGTGATGACATCGGGACTGCACCCACTACTTGTAATTTTGGGAATCAAATCCTCAGCTTCGGATACCCTTCCCTTTTTGCACAGTCCATTGATGAGTGTGTTGTATGTTACAATTGTCGGTCTTGTTTCGCCTTTCACCATTTCATTAAAGTACCCGAAAGCATCCTTCAACTTTCCCGCCGCACAATTACCAGCAATGAGCGTGTTATATATTAGCACATTAGGCAACACCCCCCTATTTATCATATCCCGGAAGTTTATGTCAGCTTCGAGAAGCATGCCATCCTTGCATAAACAATTTATGAGGGAACCATAACTTACAACATTCGGATTAACCCCACCCTTTTCCATTTCTTCTATACTTGCAAAACACCGATCCAATAGGTGCATTTTCCCGTAACCATTTATTAGAATGTTGTATGTCTCGACATTAGGCGAAACACCCTTCTCCTTCATCTTTTTTATCCATTCTTCAGCACTGTCCATCTCTTTCATTTCAAAAAATTTGCCAATCAAAGTATTGAATGTAACACAATCAGGCCTCAACCCCACCTTTTCCATATGCTCAACTGTAGAAATGGCTCTATTCATATCACCGATTCGACAATATCCATTCACAATGGTATTATACACTACTTCATTCGGCACAAACCCTTTTCCAATCTCTTTCTGTAAAACCTCATCCGCTTTTTCGAAATCCCCTTTCTTGCACAAATGATTCAACCAATTGCTTATTGTATATCTGTTGATCCCAACACCTTTCCTACTCATTTCTTCATACAAAGCCAATGCACTTTCAATATCGCCACTCCTCAAAAACCCATCAAAAAGTATACTACAAGTATAATCATCAGGAGCAAATCCTTGAGCTTCCATTTCCTTCAAAACCCTTTTCGCCTCCTCCATCCTACGGCCATGACAAAGTCCGCTAATCAATGTATTGAAAGTAACAAGATTAGGCTTCACATTGTCCCTTACCATCCTCTCTTTTAAATCAAAAGCCTTCTCTAATTCCCCAACCCTACAATAGCCATCAATAAGAGTATTATATGTAACCGAATTCGCTACCAATTTTCTCTCAAGAACCTCATTGAAAGCTTTCTCTGCATCCCTAATTCTCTTCACTTTACAAAGGCCACTAATCAAAACATTATAGATAAACAAACTTGGACTCACCCCTTTTTTCTTCATAGAATCCACAAACTCACAAGCCCTTTTCAAGTCCCCTAGTTTTACAGCAGCTTGAACAGCTTTTCCATACATAAATCTATTAGGTCTAAAACCAGACCCTATAATTTCCTCAAACAAATTAAGGGTTTTATCAAACTTATTTAAAGACAGCAAAGAGTCAAGCAACAAGTTAAGAGAAGTTATAGAAGGTTGCATACCTTCTTTCCTTATAGCTTTATACAACTCGAGGGCTTCAATGTGCATTTTGGATTCAGCTAATAAAGACAAGAGAACGTTTGAAAAAATGGGTTTTAAGGCAGGCGAGGCAGCATAGAAGCGAGTGAAGAGATCAGATGGTGAAGAGAATAATGATTTTGAGAAAAGAAGATATTTTGTGAGGTTTTGAGCAGCTTGGGTTTGGCCCTGTTGGAGAAAAGCTGAAAGCTTTTGAATATGTTGGCGGCATTCATGGCTCTGAATAAAGCTGGCATTGTCACCGTTGGTTTTGGCTGTTGGAGAGGTTTCGCTGGTTTGGGTTTTGTCAGGTGAAGACAGTGTGGAGAGATGGTGGGGAGTTTGGAGTGTCTTCTGGGAAGTGGAGGAAAATTGGGAGAGACGAGTTACACGCTTTGCCATATTAGATTTTTCGCACTGATAATGGTTCCGATTTTGAGTTTTTGGCTCTATAAAACCCCATTTTGTAGGGTTCAATTAAGGACTCTAGCCAATTGATCAAAAGAACAAAAAAAAAAACAAAAAAAAAATTAAGAACTTTAGCCAACAAGATGAGAGCAAGCAAGAAGATTCAGCCCAAGTCTGTCACCATGTAAGCCCATGAGAAAAATGTAAAGCAATCCCTCTGCTTCTTCAAGGAAAGCCCACTTTCCTCATCCCTTAACCCACGGTAGGGAAAAGTCTTAAGTGGGATGAATTTTCAATTGACTTAGTCCAAAAATTGTGAAAATCGATTAAATAGAATTAATTTACAAAATCAACCATATCAACAAATGAAGCATTTTAAACTTGCACTAATCAAACTAAATCGGTCTATTTTTTCAAGTTTTTAACTATTATTATTGGATTTAAGTTTATGAATTTAGGTTATATGTATAGATTTTTTGGTTTATGAATTTAGGTTATATGTATAGATTTTTTGGTTTATGAATTTAGGTTATATGTATAGATTTCTTGTAATTAGTCATGGGATATGATTCAAGTTTAAATAAAAATAATTTTATTTATTTATTAATTAAATATTAATTTTTTTAATCTATTTTATTTGAAAATTTAAATCTAAAATCAATTTATATGAACAGAATAATCTATTAATTTGTTTGGTTAATCGATTTTTGGCAACCCTCTCGATTTTATCTTGTAAAATTTGAATTTTTTTTTGGTATGTAGCGTCATTAAACCAGTGTAATCGGTATCGTACCGGTCGGTATATATCGATTTTGACATATAACGGTATCGATGATAGTTGGTTTCATTTAAGTCTTAGTTTCGACCTGTACTGACCGTACTGGTAAGTACCAGTCGAAAATAGCTGTACCGACCGGTACATAATATAAATTTGTAAAAAAAAAAATTAAGCCAATATTGATCTTTTATCTGATTAATATTATATATATAATTACTCATAAATATGATGAATCTTAGACATAATTACTCATAAATTTAATGATTATTAAAAAATTTTAACTTTACTATATTTATTTTTTTATATTTGATGAAGTTTTTTTTATATAACATTATATATAATTAATGAATATTTAATATCTAAAATTTATTTAATCTTATTTATTTCATATTTAAAAATATTATATATATATAAATTAAAAATATTTAAATTTTAATAAAATAAAAATAATACTTTAAAATATATTAATATTAATATATATTTATATCAAAATAAAAATAATATATCTACGAATATAATATTGATTACCTTGCATTAAACTCCACACCTGTAAAGCATTTAAAAGCCCCAATAATTGTAATAAAAGATCCTAATTTCTTCCGGGCATCAATTTGAAAAAAAAAAAAGAAGGAAAAAAGCTAGTGCTTAGTTTGCATGATGTAACAACAAAAACAGCTGGCAATGCATGCCATCGAGACTTAAACCTATAGTGTTTGTCGAGATTTCAAATTCATTGTCACTTCACTTTATTTCGAGCGCTCTCCCATTTATCGAATCATTAAACGAGATATCATAATAACTGTGAGTGGTTGGTCACTTGAATTATGTTAGCCCTCTTAGTAAAAGGCACTTAAAATTATTTAAAATTAAATATATTTATATTTAATATATTTATTTTTGACGTTAAATATATTTTTATTAAATATGTATTTGTGTTAAAAATTTATTCGACTTCGAGACTTGGGTAAGATAGGCCGTCGTCAAGTGACCTGGGTTATATGTTTCACGTGGAAAGCAATCCCTCCATGCCTGCATTTTTGTCACTCCCTTGCAAATAATTCTAAGTTATTGAAGACGTTTCCATGAGTTTGTTTTCTATTAAATAAACAAATGTTCTAAAGTAACGTATAATTATATTAAATCTATTCATGAATCAAATTTATAAAATAAATTACTCATTCAATAGTTATAAGTTGAGTTTTAAAAAAAATATTTTTATAAATTCAAATCAATTCGATTCGATTAAAATTATCATTTTAATAATAAAATATTTTTATTTAAATTTAATTATAAAATATATAAATATTAATAAAAATTATATTTTAATATTATTGTAAATGATAAAGTGAAATTTAAAGTTTAAGATTGAATTTTAAAAAATCATATAAAAGAATTTCAAAAAAAATATCGGCCATGGACTGGTCTTCTGGATTATATGCTTTAAACAGTGAGAGAGATTGATAGACAAACAGACAAAGATGAATGGAGAATCAAATCAACTGCTAAAAATAAAGAGTTTTCCCATTATTTTTTTATTCCTTCTCAAACAAATCCCAATCACAATGAGAAAAAAGATTAACAGCTAAAAAAAAATCACAAATTGCAAACAATTCACTCCAAAATCTTCCTTGTATCTCCTTGAGGTCTAAACCCCAGGAAGTAGCCTTCAGTAGCCAGGAAATAGCCTTCAGTAGCTCCTTATGATTCTCTGTATGATGCATTTACCATTACAACATTTGTTCTATATTTCCCTTAAAATTCTTGGATATTCACAAGACCAACTAACTTGTCTCCAGTTTCCTTTTTTCCCCTTTTTTTTTTTTTTTACATAAAACTAAGATTGCAAGAAAGTGTTGCCATAAACCACCGCACATTCAGTAGCTTTGAAAGTAGAGAACGAACCACCTGCCCAGGGCGTTAGTAGCCAAAAGAATTACGACGAAGACGAACGACTGCCTTGGGAGTTTTGCACTAAGAGTTGGGGACAATAGTGCCAACATATCCAAATCCCATGATGAAAAAGGCAATTGCTTGCGCATAAAGATATATGAAGTAGTGGTTTTTACCGAACACGACATCGTAGCACCCGCAGAAGAAGAGGTAAGCTCCGACACATAGCTCTAAAACATGGAGCCTGCCGATATTTAAATGTTAAAAGGGAGAGCTTTGAAAAATCTCATAGTGTTAGGGTGATTTTGGATGATGAAAGTCAAAGATGTAATAAATTTTTACCGTTCTCCAAACCGGAAACGAGGTTTTCGGGGTGCTTTAATGGCTGCTTTGGCCTTGAGAGCATCTCCTAGTTTCTCAGTGACAATCCATTCGTTTACTCTACCAGCCTCCAACAGGCCAATGAAGGTAGCCTTAGTCCGATGCAATGACATGACATTTTCAAAGAGGATCCAGAAAACCAATAAGTGAAGTGACCTAAAAAGATCATCTGTTAGCTATGAATAAAATTTATAAGAAAAACCAGAAACATTGCATTGTTTGCAGAATTTCAAGCTTATAAGATTATGTCTTCTTTTTAAACAAGAATCCAATCTTTGCTTGAAACTACCCGCCACCAGGGCAACCTTGATTTTCTTAACAAGTGATTTACGCATCATATTGTTGCTATGTGATCAGGAAATAAAAGTTAAAATCAAGCAGTTAATACACGAGGACTTTGCTCCGAATCTTTATTTTTTTAAAGTATTCGATAACATCTTTACTACATTTTCAGACATGAGGCTGAGGATATCATCATTTAACAAAATTGAAAATGCTCATACTAATCCATATCTATATTCAATACTCACACCAAAATCGGAGTAAAATAAATATAGTCTAAATCGGATTTTTTGAATAATGAACACAAAATTCTATTTCAAGTTACCAGAGAAGGACAAAGGAAAAAAATAGAAAAGAAAGCAGACCTTGGAGTTCCAACAGCATTGAGAATGGTGATTACAGAAGGAATATAAACAGCTCCCCACTTTGGAACCTCAACTTCAGGAACAAGAACAGTTGCAGGTAAAACAATGCAGTAAAAGATGAATGTAACAATGTGGGCAACAATCTTTCGGACCACGAAGAAGCTGTAGATTACATGAACCTTCTTCCATGATGAAACTTTCTGCAATAAAATTTTTACGAAAGGGGGGAAAAATTAAAGATCTGAGCAAATAAATTTCTAGTGTTTTAAACTCATTTTCATTGATCAGTTTAAATAGGCTAACCTTGTTTTTAATAATCTCCATCACCATTTTCCTGAAAAGGTTAGCTGGACCGCAAGACCATCGGTGCTGTTGATAGCGATAAGCCTTCAAGGTGCTAGGCAATTCATTTTTCACCTATCATTCGAGCAGTAAATTCTGAAAAGTGTTTCTTATTGCTTAACACAAATAAGGTAGTTAAGCTGTAGAATGCTAGATGGGTAAAATTTGAATACAGATATATGTTCAATATGAATATACTTAATTTTATATTTTTTATATATTTAAAAAATTATATCTTTATATTCATACTCAAATATATATCGAATATAAATATTAAATAGAAATATTTCAACAAAAATTAAGAGTCTAAGTAAATGTGAGTTGAATATAGCATAGGACCAAAAAAAATGCATTGTCCCTAACTGTGAAGCAAAATTGAATATCTATGTGACCATAGCTGAGTTCATCAGATACATCCAGAAAAACAACTATGACAATTTTGAATATAAGACAAATATGATAAAAAAATAATTAATAAATTATGAGATTTAATTGATAGAACTCGACAGTACCTTTAGGCTTCCGAGGTAAAGGAATTTCCAGCCTCTCAGACTAGCTCGGACTGCCAAATCCATATCCTCCACAGTGGTTCTGTCTTTCCATCCACCTGCCTCATTCAAAGCCGCAATTCTCCACACTCCAGCAGTTCCTGTACAAGTTTAGCCAATACAGAATAGGGTTAAAATTTAACAATTTTGTTAAAAAAATCTTAACCTTTTTTTTTCTTTTTCTTTTTCATTACCATTGAAGCCAAAGAAGGCATAGGTGGAAGAACCCACTTCTTGTTCCACGGTGAAATGGTAATCCAATGACATTTCTTGCATTCTTGTCATCAAGCACTCATCAGCATTCACTGCAAATTTATAAAAATAAAAAAAATCCCAGAAAATCATTGCCATGTTAACATCTTTCTTAGCTGTCATTAATGAAAAATTTTTAATCAACAAATCATATAATCAAGATGGGGTGATTAAAATAAAATGTCGGTTAGTATTGGATAATGACTAAAAAAGGCTGGAAGGTCCAACACTTCACAAGCTTTGCACATGGAGCTGCTGGGAATATGAGGAATTTTTTGCTGTACAAGACAAAGATAACATAAACCTTCTAAGATATTCTTTGGAGCCCAAACATCCCCTTCCGAAGGGCAGTTTTCAACATTTATCGGAGAGGGTACTGGGGTAGATCTGCCCCAAAAATCTAGTCTCCCTCCTACCAAGAAAATGCTAGGGACTCTTTTTGCAGCTTTTTTTTTTTCAACAAAGAAAGTGAAATCCCAGATTAATTTGCTGACTTCTTTGGGTCCCTTTTTATTGATTCAAGCCATTTCAGGCTTCTTTTTTGCTGAGATAAACTCGTCAGATTAACCCACCAGACCGCCCCTTGTTCATCCAGACTGTCCTTGGCAATTCTAAGCAACTTTTACCACCAAGAAATAAATAATAATATTATTAATACTAATAAAATGATTTACTTAATTACAGAATTTTGGCAATAACTAAGATTCTACAGCAGGATCAGGTCCTGGAAGTTAAAAATAATCACCAAAACGACAAATTCCAAGTTGCATTTTCATTGCTTCCAAAGAGTGTCAGGCAAACTCAAATGGAACAAAATAGCAAAAAAACGACATCCAAATGCCTTTCAAACTTTCAGCTTTTTTTTTTTTTTTCTCTTTTAATACTGCAAAATTTTGCCACCATACAAAGCACACACGTGTTCAGCCAGCGAATGCTGGACCGTCGATAGATCCACGAGGGCAGGGACCTACCTAGCACCTAAAACATCACCCCAATTGACCCACCGACAGTTCTATAATCGTTCTAACAACGTTTATTTAACAAAATCACTAAAAATCTAAATTTAAGATTGCAAGTAAACAAACCAAGAGGAAAAAAACAGGTTTTACTTTTAAGAGGCTAAGTAAGGGATATTACCTTTGTTATTAGAATTTTAAATTTTATATTATATAAAATAATTAGATTAAATTATAAATTTAAGAAATAAAATATAATATCTAATAAAAATATATGTTAGATATAAGTATTTTTAATTTTTTAAAATTTTTTTATATACTTAAAAGATATTAAAAGATCGAACCTTAATAATTATATTTAAAATGTATTGTATACGAATGTCACACACATATTTAAAAAAATTAAAGACGCGGAACAACATAGATTATTACGTTAACACTGGTGGTAATTTAAGAGGTGATTAAGAGAAATTACCGAATTTCCAGCGAGCTTGAACCAAAGCTAGTTCAGGGTTGTGAACAAGGTAAGGGATGGTGCGCCAAAGGAAATCAGGTTCTGGCTGGAAATCAGCGTCGAAGATAACAACGTAATCGCAATGTTTAACGTAGTTGTGTTTCATTCCTTCTTTGAGAGCACCTGCTTTGTATCCATTTCGATTGTCTCTTATTTCATACTTGATGTTGATGCCTTTGCTTGCCCATCTTTGGCATTCTAATTCCACCAAATCCTTCATTCACGCAAACAAAAAGCAAGACAACCCCAATTCATTGTAATCCTTACTAAATTTGCTACTAAAACTCAAATTGTCTTTTAAAATTTTGCGTTTTGCCTGGAGATTTTGTTCTTCTTACCTTAATTGTGGGGTCAGTTGAATCATCAAGGACTTGAATAATGATCCTATCGGAAGGCCAGGAGAGGCCACATGCAGCTCCAATGGACAGTTGATAAACCTAAAAAAATTGAAAATTAAACTTAAAAAAAGTGAAAATGTTATAATCTTGAGCTAAAACTTAGAAGGAAAAAAAGAAAGAA
>JBBYHO010000001.1:1177365-1189471 GCA_038382025.1 Adansonia gregorii | reverse complement strand
CCCTTTAGAAGACAAAAAGACTTTTCATGAGCTTTGTCAACCAGTGGTCTTTAGAAGAAAAAAAATTGAAAAAGAAAATGTTGTTGTTACTCAATAAACCTCCTGGGTTTAAGAGTTTTATTTTTATAACCGATATCGATTTAATTTAAATTATTATTTATTAAATATAATAATAATTTTTATTTAAATTTAATTATAAAATAAAAATATTAATATAAAAATATTTTTTAAATAATTATAACGGACTGACTCAAATTTGAACTTTGGACTTCAAATTTTTCTTTTTTGGACTACCGTCCATTTCTGGATTCTTGATTAATGGAAATTCATAGGATTTGAATTTGTTTTAATTTTGACTAATGTTTGGGCCGCAACGACGTCATGAGACCATTTCTAGATTTACACCTTCTAGAACCAACTCAAAGAACGTGCCCAACCAAACACCTCTCAACCCAACACCCGCACTACAAAATAAGGAAAAAGTATCATTGACCTGAATTTGACAATAATTTCAATTAGTTTAGGCTATATATATATATATTTTGATTTTAAGGTTTGATATAAAATGTATTTATTTTTTAAATTATTATTTATATATTAATTATAAAATTATTTTTAATTATTATTAAATTAAATTATAATTATTTTATTTTATTGTTCAAATAAACATATCAAATATTTTTTTCAAAAATTCTAGTTTCACAAACAATACCACTTTTAACGTTTTCAAAATATCACTGTATGTCTAATCTTCGAATTTGGGTAACTTCCGTTCACCGAACTTCTTTTATCAAAAATTATTTATTTAAAAATAAATTAATTACTATTATTTTAAATTTAAAAATAAAAAATTGATTAAAACAAAAGAAATTCATATTTTCAGTCTTCTTTTTTCTTTTTTTTTAAAATTTTTTCTTTAACTAATTTCATTATCACTAAAATTTAAAATAATAATTAATTAATTTCAATAAAATTTTTTAATAAATTTTAATTAAAAATAAATTTAAAGTATTTAATCGTGCATGTGTTTTAGAATATAACTGAATAATAATTCAATTTAACAGTAATTACAAATAAATTTAAAATTAACTAAATTTTTATTATTTATAATTAAAAACTTGAGTAAAATATATAAAAAAATTAATAATTAAAAAAATATATTTATTTTTATTTAAAATTAACTTAATAATAATAGTTTAAAAGGAAATTGTAAAGATAAATCAACATTCTTCGAATGTTAAAAAATAAATATATTTCTCAGAAAAGTTTAGAGATAAATGTCTTTTATCAAAAAATAAAAAATAAAAAGCACGACAGCCCATCGGAATTAACACGCCTTCGCTGTTTCAGTTTGTCGTTGCGTGGAGCCAACTTTCTACCTTTGACTCAATTTCCTTTCGAATTATATTAGAATATTTTTTTTCGTATTCTAATAATATTTAAAATATTTATATTTATATAAATTTTAATATATTAATAATTTTAATTATATAAATTTAAAAAAATTATTTACATTAAATTATATTTTAATTATTTTATATACATATTATATTATTTTCTGTAACTTTTTTTTTGGCTTTCTCAAAATTTCATTTTCACCTACTCCCCCAAACGCACGTGCCCCTAATTCTTTACGAAACAACTTCCTCCACTCTGCGAACACCACTCACTGTCCCCTTTAATCAAAACCATTCGTTTTCGACACGAGCGACGTGTTCGAGTGAAAACGTGTCACATCAACCTATTCCCGCCCTCTCTCCAAGAAACTATTTGATCCACGCTTTAGCAACCTTATTGAACGTCATCACATAGCCGCTAAAAACTAACGGTTTGATTTTCGCCACGTTTTAATGAAATGAACAAATAAAAATCTCCGGGATTGCAATAGGCCTTTCCACGAGCCGGGTGTCCCTATGACCCAAAGGTCTGGCCTGAATTTAACCGCACCTTAATATTGATCATTATTTTTAACTTGATGCACTTTAATTTTATTTAAATTATTATTTAATTAATAAAATTTTTTATTTAAATTTTATAGTAAAAATATATAAATATTAAAATAAATTTTAAATATTTTAAATAATATAATAAAATAATTTTTAAATTAATCAAATTAAATTTAAATAAATAAAATATATATTTTTAATTTAAATTTAATTTGATTCAATTTGATTAATGGATCAAAGAGTGTAATTGGATTGAAATTTAAGCAGTAAGAAATTTGAGCTCGACTAAAAATTTAAAAATTAAAGCTTAATTTGAATTTAATGAAAATTTAAATTTTATTTTTAAAATTTAAATTTAATTAAAAATAAAAATTAAATTATTTGAACTCGTTAAATTAACTTCGATTAAACTAATTCATTTAATAAAAAAAATAAATTTAATTTTCATATTTAATTTTAAATTTAATTATTTATATTTAAATTTAAATTTAAATAAAAAATAAAAAATTAATAAACTTCACAAGTTAGAATATTATTACGTTCGAATTAATGAACTTCACAAGTTTAAATATTATTATGTTCGAATTGAACTTGCTGCTCGACTCAAAAATAATTGGCTCAAATTAAAAAAGTTTGAAACAAATTCTCATTGGATCCCTCGTTGCAAGAAAAAAAAATGGGGCAAAGTCCATTTTCCTTGCACTCGGTTCAATAAAATGGAAAAGTTATCGTCAGAACAAAAGCATATTCTTTGGTTCAAGTTTTAACTATAGGCAAAAGAGAAAAGAAAATCCCTTCGTTCTCCTAACGCTGAAGCTCTTGATCAAACGATTCTCTGTCAAGGGAAAAGAAGGGAAATCGATTTATTTTTTGTTTTAATCTGCGAAAAAAATGCATTCAAGTCATCTGCTTCTAGAAGAGCCAATCAGGATGGCTTCAATCTTGGAGCCATCGAAGGCTGTAAGTTTCTCTTTCATTTTTTCAAATCAATCTGTTTTTAGTTTTTGTTTTTATGGGGAAAATGATCCGATCCGAAATTCGGAATAGATTATGATTTTCATTTGCTTGTCCATTTTTTTTCCAGAGTTTTTTTCCGGCAATGACTAAGATAGTGGGAACTTTGGGTCCAAAGTCTCGATCCGTGGATGTTATTTCTGGTTGCCTTAAAGCTGGAATGTCTGGTACTGTTTTTTGCTGCCTAATCTTTATTTTCCTTTAATAATTACCGAATTACTGGAAGTAAGATTTTATTTTTTACGATTTTTTTGGGGGTTTTGGCAGTGGCTAGGTTCGATTTCTCGTGGTATGACCCGGAGTATCATCAGCAAACTTTAGAAAATTTGAAGGCGGCCGTAAAGCTCACTAAGAAGCTTTGTGCGGTATATTCTTTGTATTTTGGATGATTTTTATTAGTTATGTAACTTTTGTTTGCTTCATGTTTGTTTGATTCCTTGGAAAATTGTCTTTCTTAATGTAAACTTTGTGTTCAACAGGAAAATAAAAAAAAAATGCTTCTTCGTGTTTTTTTATTTCAATTGATTTTTATATTACTTTATTAGGACATTTTTTTTATGAGAATTTTTTGAGTAATTCTGTGCCTTACGCTAGATGAAGGGAGATGACTCTTCATGAATCTCGAGTGTGGCAAACAATGGGTAGATTGTTTGTCGATGTGGTACAGATTGTTCTTTGACTGCTTTGATGGAGATAATGGAATTTAAGAAAATAAAATGATTTATATTTGTTTATTTTGCTTTCAGGTTATGTTGGATACTGTGGGTGCTGAGTTGCAGGTTGTTAATAAAAGTGAGAAGGCTATCTCACTTGAGGAAAATGCTACGGTTCTTTTGACACCGGATGAAGGACAAGAGGCCTCTTCAGAATTATTGCCAATCAACTTTGATGGATTGTCAAAGGTACAAAGCTAGTCCACTACATCTTTCTGTGTATCCCTCATTGTATGCACTGCAAAAGTGTCTGCATAAGCCTCGTTTTGCTTGCCCTTTGGTTCTGAGGTTTTAAACATAATGTGTTTTGAATGTCTGATTCTACTGTACATTCGTACCTTTATATAGAGCTTTTCCTTAATTAGGGGTTGGGAGGCACATATTGGCCACTGCCCAATGCTTATAGATTCTTGATACGGGAAATTTAGTGTCAACTTTTCCGGTTAGGTCAAATGAATTTGTATTTGCTGGTCATTGTCCTACTTTCATTGTGCAATCTTTTTTACAAAACTATCCAATCTGGTTTTTGCAGGTGGTGAAGAAGGGAGACACTATTTTTATCGGTCAGTACCTGTTTACGGGGAGTGAAACCACCTCCGTATGGCTGGAGGTGAGTAAAGTGGAACCGTATAGGTTCATCTTTCTTTTTGTGTTTGTGTTAAGATCTTTTTCTGTTATTTTTCTACCTGTTTGTTGGTTGATTAATAAGGGTTTTTAACTATGCAATGATAATTCCTATTCGCCTACCATTGCCTAAACTGTGACTGATTTTGTGCAGGTTAGCGAGGTAAAAGGCAATGATGTGGTTTGCGTGATAAAGAACTCTGCAACGTTGGCTGGGTCATTGTTCACTTTGCATGCCTCTCAAATTCATATTGATTTGCCTACCCTAACTGATAAAGACAAGGAGGTAAGTTTTTCCCTTGATTTTGCCTTTAACGATGAAAGTAATCTTGCTCTTAGTAAGTTTTATATTATTGCCCTGCTTTTGTCCATGGAGTCCCTTTTCTGACCTGGTAATACTTACTTCAGGTTATAAGTTCTTGGGGAGTTCAAAACAAAATTGACTTCCTCTCGCTATCATACACACGACATGCAGAAGATGTTCGCCAGGTACTGCCTATTCTTATGTCTTTTTTTTTCCTTAAAAAAAAAAAAGAAAAAAGTTTCTGTATTTCACTGATTGAATGCTCTTTGTAGGCTCGTGAGTTCCTTTCAAAGTTGGGTGATCTCTATCAGACACAAATATTTGCGAAGATTGAGAACATAGAGGTGCATTACTTGTTGTATTTACCGAGAACATTGAGTATATAGGTTTTGATTGCACATGCTGTGAATAAGAATGTATCATTAATGCTTTTCATTTTTCAGGGATTAAACCATTTTGATGAGATCCTTCAGGAAGCAGATGGTATCATTCTTTCCCGAGGAAATTTGGGCATTGATCTCCCACCTGAGAAGGTAAGCTTCATAACCTGAACCAGCAGTCATTTTGCTGGTCTTAAAGTTCTTATTGTACAATATGCTAGTGGTCTATATAAATACAAGAGATCCAATTTATAGAGGGGTAGAATTTGTTGAATTAGTTTTTCTGCAAAATTTATCTTGTTGAATGGATCATGTGGTCTGTTCCATTATGTATAACTTTACTTTGTAAATGCTTATTAGTTACTTCAGAATCTTGGCCCTAGTTTTGAATTTGTTTAATATAGTTTGATTTGTGGATGTAGTGCCTGATGTGACTGCTTATTGGAGTTTGTTGCAAATTAACTTCTCTTTCCTTGCAGGTGTTCTTATTTCAAAAAGCTGCCCTATATAAGTGTAACATGGCTGGAAAGCCTGCAGTTGTCACTCGTGTTGTGGACAGTATGACTGCCAACTTGAGGCCAACTCGTGCCGAGGCAACTGATGTTGCCAATGCTGTTCTTGATGGTATACTATTATGCTTTATTCTGGACTCTGCTTTGGACTTTGTTCGTTGATACATCTTTCAAATTATTTATGTTGACATGCCATATGTGATGAGATTCACTATGCGCAAAATTCTTTTTTTTTTTGTTCATTGAAATTGGGAACTGACACACTGTTTATAACAAAGGCGTAAATCTTTTTCTATCATTTAATGGCTATTGTCATCACCGTGTCACTCACGATACAGGATTTAAACTCATCTTTTGCTTGCCTCTTTTTCTGATGGTCGTAGGAAGTGATGCTATTCTCCTTGGTGCTGAGACCCTGCGTGGATTATACCCTGTTGAAACCATTTCTATTGTTGGCAAAATTTGTTCTGAGGTAAATTCTCTATATGTC
Organism: Adansonia gregorii; assembly: GCA_038382025.1. NCBI lineage: Eukaryota > Viridiplantae > Streptophyta > Magnoliopsida > Malvales > Malvaceae > Adansonia > Adansonia gregorii. The sequence goes on along the minus strand of JBBYHO010000001.1, from coordinate 1,183,488 downwards.
TTGTAAATGTGCTTACTTGAATATTTTGACTTATGCAGCTCCAATGTTGGAGATCTGTGGCCTTGTTGCCCTTTAACAGACTGTTTATAGACGAGGCTTAGTATGGTTTTGACTCACAAGACTCATATTGTTTTTAACTTTCTGGTGGTTGGTTGGGACCTGGCATCCATCTTTATGTTGCTCATAAGGGGTAAAAAAATACTGACACTTTCTGTTTTCCCCTGTGGATGAATAAAGTATCCTTTACAGGGACGAGTCATATTCATACCTGTTTCTCCAATCAGCTTATTATGTTCGGCTATGGTTTTACTTGCTTTTTCAGCTAAGGAAAATCCAAAATGACAACACTTTTAGAGCCTGTTTTTCTTTTAGTTTTCCATTGGTGATGGCCCTTCTGTAGAAATTTGACTTTCTGTCTTACTAACCAAAAACCTGTGCATCGGTGCTCTTTCAATGCAAGAATGTATAATTCATGCATCGACTTTTGGTTTGGAATTCGGATGCTTTATGTTTGTTGTTGCATATTGCATCAGGTACCAATTAACTCACTGTGTTTGTCAATTAGATGGTCCGCTTAATGTTCTGGAAATGTTAAGATAAGAAGTCATTAATATTTTTGTTCCATTTTCTAAGCGTTTTCAGCTCTTTTTTTTTTTTAATATAAATTTCACAGGCAGAGAAGGTATTTAACCAGGACTTGTATTTCAAAAAGACTGTCAAATATGTTGGAGAGCCAATGACCCACCTGGAATCCATTGCTTCCTCTGCGGTATTTCTTCTTCCCAGTGCTGCTTTTCTGATTCATGTTTTTGTATCATTTCATCTCATTGGCCTTTACGAACTTTAATTATAGCTAAAACGAGTTTGTATCTGCAAATGTGTTTCTGATAGGCTGAATTTCTTGTTTAGGTACGAGCAGCAATTAAGGTGAAAGCATCAGTTATTATATGCTTCACATCCTCAGGGAGAGCTGCAAGGTATACCATTGCTCTAAATGATTAATTTTAATTATATCTGAGCTGCTCTTTTCTTTTCTCAGCAATTACCTCCCAAGAATTTTTTTTAACGTTTTTTCCAATTTTGTTTAATGAATGTATTCCACGTATGTACCAGGTTGATTGCAAAGTATAGGCCAACAATGCCGGTTCTCTCGGTTGTCATCCCTCGCCTTAAGACAAATCAACTAAAGTGGAGCTTCAGTGGGGCGTTTGAGGTATGCCATTCACCCTGAATCCTGGATGTCCGACTAACTGCTTGAAATTTAATTTTGTTTGTTTTATAATGCCTTGCAGTAGTCATCTAAAAGAAGAATTTGTGGTATAATTCTGCCACAGAAGTCTTAGAAGTTGGAATAATTTTGTTCTCGAACTTTAATTTTCATTGCTAGTTAATTTGTAGAAGCTCATGAGACTGTTGATGGAACATTTATTCCAGCTTATATGCTTGTGTTGGTACTTATGGACCTATCTAATTTTTGTTGCCAATCCTTCAGGCAAGGCAATCACTCATTGTCAGAGGTCTTTTCCCTATGCTTGCTGATCCGCGACATCCTGTAAGTACTGCTTTATGTTCATTGTTACCATGTTCTTCAAAGACAGAAAGAAACTTATATTTCTATATGTTTAGATTGTACTACAGAACTTATTATCAGGTTTTTTTGTGGCAGGCGGAGTCTACAAGTGCATCAAATGAGTCGGTTCTGAAAGTTGCTCTTGACCATGGGAAGGCTGCTGGAGTTATTAAGTCACACGACCGAGTTGTTGTCTGCCAGAAGGTCGGGGACGTTTCTGTTGTGAAGATTATCGAACTCGAAGATTAAACTAAATCATTTTTGTTACTTTCTCTTCTTGGGGATATTGCCATCTTCATTGTTGAAAGCAATGAATGACGTTATCAATAGAACCTGCGAGGTGTTGGCTCCAGGTTTTGGTGAACATGAATTTGAAATGTTTTAAGAATATATATATATATATATATATATATACACACACACATTTTAGAGTCTGTTAATTATGAATGCCATGGAAACATATGGCCTATGGTCCCAGTGTCTTGATTCAGTCCAAAATAAAGATGGTGGATCAGTTTTTAAGCAGTGAAATGCAATGCACGCTGTAAGTGTTTTTTTTTTTTTTAATTTGGGTCTCTTAGACCGTTAATTTTTTTTTTTCAACCTTGTATTGTTGCCTTTAAAACTGGTTAAAAATTCTGAGAGCTTAGAGTTTTGCCTGTTTTTTAACTTGCGGAATCTTAGATGGATCCTTCTTGGTTGGTAGTGGACTCGAACGGGGAGTTTTCGTTGTTTTACAAGGCGGTCAGTTGTTGTCTGGCCTTGTCCCTGGTTTGAGAAAAATACTTTTGCAATTTGTAATAAATAAAAGACTAAGGCGGAGCTTTGGCCCCAGTCGAATCGTACGCTTGAAAAAGAGTTACCGTGGTGAGATATATCGTTTGGAAAGAGGCCAGCGTGGTTAGGGACGGTGTTGGCTGCTTCTTTTTTAGCAGGAGCAATTTGTTCCACCGGAAAAAAAAAAATGTGGTGGGTGCGTATTTTACCTATTTAACTCTTTCTTTTCTCTTTTTTTTTTTGAATTTTTTCTTTAATGATTTTTAGTTAAAATGTAAAATATTTTTAATTAGGAAAATAAATAAACTTTACTATTATATGATAAATTAATAATTATCTATGTCATTATATAATTAACCTAAATTAATTAAAAAATAAATAATGACATAAATAATATAAATTTAATTTAAATTTTAAAATTTTTAATTATTATTATTTATTTTAAATATAATTTTAATATTTTTATCATTTATTATATATATGTTTTAATATGGGTAATTTATTTTTTTATTATTTACCTCTGTTACTTTTACAATTGAATCAAATGATTTTAATTTTTGAAATAGCCTCTTACGGTTCGTAGTATGTTATTAATAAATAAAACTAGATCTTTTTCCAGTCGAACACCCCTGTGACTTCTAATCAGACGATTGTGGGTTCGAGTCCCATCAGGCGTGAGCTTCCTTTACATTCTCGACTTTGAGTTTTTTTTCCCCATTATTCTCTTTCATTTCATTGATTTTTCAAGTAGGAGCTCCACCACGCGTGAGAAATTTTTAGATTCTGGACTTCGCTTTCTTTTTCCTACGTTCTCGTTTTCGAGTCCCACCAGGCGTGAGCTACCTTTAGACTGATTTTTTTTTTTTTTCCTCGTGTCGCACCAGGCACGAGCTATTTGTAGATTTTGGACTTTCCTTACTTTTTCCTATACTTTCTTTCATTGATTTTTTTCAAGATTTAATCCATACCTTTCTTTTCCTATATTCCCTTCATTGATTTTTCAAGATTTAACCCGTACTATACTACTAACCTTTTCTGTCAATTCGTTTTCACGACTTCACAGAGTTTTTATACACCCAATTGAATTAATCCTCGTCCTTCTGGACTTTCCGAGATTTAAAAGCATTAAATTATTTTATTTATTTTTTATATCTTGTTTGTTTGTTGGAGAATGCCTAGTCTTCTCCTTAGACTTCTAATGAATTTACTTTCAGCCTTAAGTGTACTTTTCTAGGGGATTCTGCAACTATATTCTTAGACCACCGCACGAAACTTCCAAGTTTCCAATATTCTGGTCTTTTTCATAGGATATGACCCTGTGACAATACTTACAATCTTTTTTTTTTTTTTGACATTTACAGCATAAAAAAGATCGACATTTTATTGGTAGATTTCCTACGTTGAAAACCCAGAATTCATACGTTGAAAAAACTAGATTTCATAAACAAAATTTAGAAGGACAAAAGCTGAACAAACTTTTCATATAAAAAAGTATCTGTCTGATATATAAAATCTCTATCATATATTACATTTTGTCATCCAGTGATGCTTGATGGGTCACCCCTCTTGTTAGACGAATGCTGTTGAGGCTGCTGCTGATGAAGATCAACCAACTCCAACTCCTTCTGCCTAACAAGCAGCACCATTCTCTCGCTTTCGAGCCGCCTTCGCTCGTTCTCGAGCTTTGCTCTCTCCATTTCCCTTTCTTTCTTCCCACTGAATTTCACCCACTTGAGCCTTTGCTTCTCAAGCTCGAATGCTTGGTATTGGTAGCTGACTTGTTGCTCCTCCAATTGCATTAGCTTCATCTTCATCCAATGCTTCTTCTCCCAAGCAGTCTTTGAACCGTCTTGCATCAGATTCACAACTTCACTGCTGAATTGTTGCATTAATGGTGATAATGACATTGAGACCGCTCCCTTTCTGGGCCTTTTTCGCGAAGACTTTTCGTCATTATCTTCCTCATCTTCCTGGCCATGTCCACTTGGGCCCCTTGAGTGCCCATACATTGCCTCTTCGTCATCCTCCTCCTCGTAATCATCGGACTCATCATCTTCATCGTCATCCTCCTCTTCGCTCCCTACTTCAACCAATTTTGATGCCTCCATCTCGATTCTACACGAACTGCCAGCAATTTGAGCGTTATCCGACGAATGAAGGCATCGTTGTTGTTGAGCCTGCTGGGGCTGAATCAGGGACGTCTCAGTGGCCACCTCTGGTGAAAGATTAGCACCACTAGCACCAGCAGTTGGACCACCATGACCACAACTATTATGATAAGCACACATCTCCCTGAAAAACAAGTGCTTCGAATTCAACAATTTCCGAGCTTCTTCCTTCATTTTAGGCGCCAAATCCATAGTATCAAGCAAGCTTTGATTCTCCACAACCCGACAAGCTGTTCCTCTACCGAGTATGTCATTAACCCTCTTATACCTCTTATTCAAATCATTGAACTTGTCTTCACATTGTTGTGGTGAAACATAAAACCCTTTCTCCATCATAGCCCTCGAAACCGATTTCCACTTCCCTTTCTTTTGTAATAATCCACCGGCTTTTTTCTTACCATTAGGATCATTCCCTTCTGAGCCAGCTTCATCGCCAATGTAATAAACCGCCATTATCAGTAGCCTAACCATACTATCAGTCCATTTCATTCTTTGCCAAGGAGAATTTTTTCTCTTAGCATCAGAAGCACCGTCATCCAGAGTAAAACCAGGCTCATCTTCATCACTAAGAGGGGATGCTTGTTTGGTTTTGGAACCAAAAAGGTAGCCTTGTTTAACAGGTTGCTGATGTTGTTGGGAGTGGTCAGCTTCATGATGGGAATAAGCAACCATTTGTGGGTGATTATTATGATGTAAATTATGTGGGTTTTGAGCACCTTGTTGAGGATTTTGAGGTGGTGGTTGTTGTTGCTGTTGTTGTTGGGGGTGTAATGGCATTTCAAGTCCTAACATTCCTGAACCAATCCCAGAAAACACCCCACCAGGCAAACCATTAGTTTCCATTAAAAAACAACAACAAGAAGAAGAGATCTTGTAAGAATTATTGGAGATCTCAAATATTCTGTCGAACTATATGTCATTGGCCACTACTTTTTAACAAAACATAAAGAACAAACAAAGAAAAGGTATACCCAGTAAAGAACTGACTGTCATTGAGTTGTAACAATCACCAGGCCCCTGAAAAACTCTCCTTCTAAGACCCAGAAAAACAAGGCTCTGAAGTCTGAATAACGTTCTTTTTCTTTGAGAATTTTAAGTATGTAACACAGAAAAGAAAGTTGAATGTTGACAGTGCAATTGGTTAAGAGATATAGACAAAAGATAGGAAAGAGACAAAGATGGAAATATACAGAGAGCGGAGCAGCCGGTTTTAGTTTGACAACAAAATTCTATTTACTTCATGCTGTTGGCAGAAAAAATCTTGCCCATGGTTTTGGCCTTTTATATTAATAAAATATACTTTGCAAACCCACAGGATTTTTTTCAAAACTAGGTGGGGTAAAAGGAATTTAAAACTACACATTGGATGAACCTTATATTAATATAATTTAAATAAAATATAAATAAATTTATTTATAATTAAAAATATTTATAAATTAAATTTTTTAGTTTTATTTAATTAATTTATAAATTTATTTTATTATTTAAAAATTATTAAAATTTAAAAAAATTATATTAATATTTAAATATTTTATTATTAATTTTAAATAAAAATTTATTAAACAAATAATAATTCAAACCACGTAAAAACGATTAGAGTTACAAAAA
>JBBYHO010000001.1:1153541-1174335 GCA_038382025.1 Adansonia gregorii | reverse complement strand
ATTGGTTAACATTTCATATTATTATAAATGAATTTTGCCAACGAAGACTCTAAAGACATTTTAAAGGTCGCTATATATAATAATATTTTCATTAATATATTTAAAATAATAAATAAATTTATTAATTTTTATATTTAATACAATATTATTAACGAAGTTTAAAAAATGCCTTTATAAGGCTTGTCAGCAAAATTGATGTACAAAAGTGTAAATAATATATTATTTTTTAAATTAAAAAATAATAATTAAATATAATTATTTTTAAAATAATAATTAAATAAATTTTAATTAATATTCATAACCACATTTGAGAGGACCCTCCTATAAATAAAAGAAAACAAATTTGAATTTTCTAAATTATTAAATACTTTCATCTATGATTGACAAATATTCTTTTTAAATATTATAATTTAATTAAATGAAGATTTGATCATATTCTTTTTTTTTTAACAATAATTTATCGGCAAATAAGTAAATAAATAAAATACTTAATTGACAAACTAAAACGATCTCAAACATTTTCCGTCACTTTCTTTCCACTTCCCCGGAAGACATGTTCCCGGAAAAAACACGCAAGAAAAAAAAAAGTGGAAAACACCCAGAAATTTTCTCCCTCACCAATCACTCCCCCTCTCCTCTTCACTCTTTTCGCCATCCTAAATTCCTAATTAAAAAAAAAAAGAAAAGGGAAGACTTTCAATATTCACAGTAAATTTTATATTTACAAACAAAAGAAAAAGAAAAAAATTAAAAGAAAGGGAAGTAAAGGATTTGATGGGTGCGTCTCTATCAAACCTAACTGAAGGAACAAGTGGGACTGCGATGGGATCAGGATTAGGGGATATATATCATGAGAAGTGGAATTATTAATTGTTTGTCGATTTTGCTTTTCCATGGGTGTTAAGCTATGTACTTGTTGGTAAAATTCTTGTCTACTGCACATCTTATTTATTCTTTGGTGGAAGTAAAATGCATTTGGGTGGTAGTTAACTGCCGCTTTCTAGGCTTTTGTTGTTTGTTTTGAAGCTGTCTTATTGAAAGCGTTTTATATGGAAAGGCTGAAACCTCCGAAAATTTGCATCTTTGTTGCCCATTCATCGTTCATCTCGAGATGATAATGGGATCGTTTACTTGATCTTGTTTTTAAGATAGTGTTTGTCTTTGTTTCCATATTGTTACTCTCAAGGATACTTGGTTGGAAAAGGTATATATGGAAAGATGATTTGGTTAGATAGACTTGTATAATGCAATAAGGAATTGGTGAACTTCATTGATGGAGATAGTGCTTCCTAGCGTAAGTTTTTTTTTATCAAAAGCTTTTAGGAAATTGAGGTATTTTATGTGTTAGATATAATTGTGATTGTTTGTGTCATGATCTTTTGAGAATTTTCTATTTTGGATTAGGATTGCTACTTTAATTGTGAAACGCTTTGTTGAATTTGCAAAGAAGCACGTGGATGCTGATACTTTTAGCTTCCGATTTTATTTCCCTTTTATATGCTGTTCGTAAGTGTGGTTCCGTGCTTGAACCGGTGGTTCCCATTAATGCAGGATCAGAGTTAATAAAGAATGGATTGATCATTTACCTATACAGTGAAACAGAACAATAACCATTCTCCTTTCTTTGTTTACGTTACTTTTTTTTTTTTTGTTTTTTACCTTCTAACAATTATTTTTTGAGTTGTTGTGAGAAAAATGTTGTGTTCTTTGCTTGACAATCTTTGGAAGTTCGTCTTGTTGTCTCATCTGTAGAAGTGTGCCCTTGCCTTTAGATGATTATACGTTGTGCAACTCTTTAATCACATTGGTTGCTTTGTTCTTTCTCATAATTACCATTCTAGAGTAATCTCTCACGTGGTATATGTTTTAAACCACTTGTTAACCTACAGCATGCTGTATTTCACTCCTGTTAATCGCTTTATTGTTTCTTTACGTTTTTAGAAAAGCTTCATGGTGCTAGGAGAAGCTTTCTTTGCTCTCTTCTGATCTCTATGAATTTTTAACTGTTGCAATAAATTTGTTAATTTTTTTTTTAGTTATCACCACAATGAATGCGTTAATTATTAAATTCGGGCATGCCTACCACAGCTGTGGTTGTTTTGTTGGTGGATTGTATCCAGATTTACTGCTTTTATTAAGTGTGGTTGCAAGAGTGATTGTGGAATTAAAACATGAACCACGCCCTGTGGGTCAGCATGCCCATTCTGCTTGGAAACCAAGTCTAGTCAGGTTCCTGTGGTTGGTTAAACCATAGCTGATACTTCTTTGCCTATTGTACTAGACTAACTCCCTAAGTCTGGGTTGGTTTACCCAGAAACTCGCCAACTTGAATGACATGGTCAAAATCATATATGCTCATTATCCTTTCAGCTGATTTGTCTCGCTATTCCTCTTCCTTGCTTTTCTACTCTGGTTTTTATTTATCCAGGATTTCTTCCATTAAATTTCATTAAAAGATCAGGCAATATATTAACTTCATTTGCTTACCGTTGCTATTCCTTGATTGAAAATTTGGCATTTAATTCATTCATTTGCATCCTGGAAGTAGTTGATTGTGTTTGCATTTGATTTGCAGATGGTATTAGAAAATTTTTCCAGAAAATAGCAAAAGTTCACTACCTAGCCCTCTCTTGGCTTGTGCTGGCTTGTTTTTTGTAGGTAGGTGGTCCAGTTTCGATCTTTGAATATATTATCATTCATTGCTTCATTTCAAAGTTGTTACTATAAGATTAGACTGAAGTTAGCTGCATTCCTGGTTTAAAGTCTGATCTTAGGCCGATAGGCCTCTTTACCAAAAGTTGGTCCATGGAGTCTCTGACAACTGTGAGCAAATGGAAGAAGTTTTGGCTGCTTCGAATGCGGTTCGTTTGGTAAAACATGTTTCTCAATGATCTGACTGGGACCAGGTGCTTGAAGTTTCTTCTTATGAAATTATTGTTTTCTCCCCCCCCCCCCCGGGCTTTCCCCTTCCCTTCTTTTTTGGAACAAATAATTGATTACTTATTCTTTTCCAGTTAAGAATACAACTTATTAGAAGAAATGAAACCCTTATCATCTTGTTTTTAGAGATATTAACTCCACATTTGTGATTGCAATAAGGTTACCATTGCTTGCAGTTTTATCTTGTTTGAAGCTCGTTGTGTGATTCTAAGTTAATTCTTGAAACAGCAGTTCTAATGTCTTACTTGCTTTTGAACTATAACCATTATTATTATGTTAAAGTTTAGCATAGCTGTAACCTTTCTGACGTTCAAAATAATATGCCATTGACAAGGTTAACCTTCCAAGTTCGCAGTATCTCCTTTTTCTTGAAGATGATCATGTTTCAGTTGCAGAATTTCTTCCCATTTATTACTTGATTTTCATCTAGCTTCGCATGTAGACATTGGTCCACAATTGGCACTGCCGCCCTAATTTTCTTGTCATTTCTCAAGCCATCATCCTTGAATTAGTTCTCATAGGTTGAAAGGGTAGCATCTAACACTTCAGTCTCCATATGTCTAAAAAGTTTGCCTACATATGAACCTCTGGCACTCTCACAACTTTCTGTAACCTAGGTAGCGGCTTACCAACTTATGCTTGGTGTTTAAGGCCCTTTCTTGGAAGTTAGCCAACCTAATCAGGATTCCGGACCACTAACAGTTTAAAATGTTTTTGGTCTAGATCTTTTCTTCGGATATAAGACTGAAATTTAGACCTGGTAATGTATTCATGTCGTGTTTGTGTTATTTTCACATGTTCTAGTCTTGTTTAAAGTATTATATATTTATACAATTTTTGACACGTTAATGATTCATGTTTTATAGATCTTCAAACATTTGTTTATTTGTGTCATGTTTGTGTCATTTTTTTAATATCATATAGTGTTCTAGACTTTATGATCTTTGTGTTTGTATTTGATTTTTCTGTATACATTAAGCTCTTCATGAGATACAAAACTTAGGTAATTAATCGCTGTCATCAAATTGATCATTTGCTAGCTTCAGAATCCATCAATTCGACACCTAAATTTTACGGCTATAAATTCAATTAGGTCCTCCTCTACCTCTACTTAGGTTTTCAGACGAGTCCTTCTCTAGAACTTTAACCCAACAAAAATATTTATGCTTCTTTATAATTAATGTTTGTGAACTATGTCAACTAATGGTTGCAAGAATAAAGTTAGTTAGCTATATAGCTCTTGGCACCAAGAATACCCAGATCTCTCAGGAATCTATGTACTTTCCAAAGGTCAAGTTCTTTTCATCAAGTATTTTACTAGTAGTTGTTGTATCTGATTTGAGCTTACATTATTTTTACAAAGCTTTAAAGTAGTCATTATTTATGTTATCAGAATTCGGGTGAGTTTTACATATAAGTATGCGTCCGACATGAATGTACTTAATTTTTGAAAGTTTTTGCATATATTTGAAAAATTATATTTATATTTATGTGTGATGGAAACAAGTGATGGAAGAATCTAATTAAGATATGTATTTAAAACTTTAAAAGTACTTGAAGAAATGATAAATATTAGAGCAATGGAAAGCAGGTGGTAGCTGTTTCATGTTGTGCTCCTAGCCTACATTCTTAACTGTTTGAGGTCTTTGCCTATTGGGTTAGGGCTTTGCTGAGGGATAAATCAATGACCCCAATAGAGAAAACTGTTTGATGAATTGTTTGGGCTTCGGAAGAGGATTCAATGGGGTCTTTTTTCTAAAATACTTTTATCAGTTAAAATGATGTAGGAAATCACCAAAATTTCAGACTGGAGATGTTTCAGTTGACAGTGAAATGAGGAAGCAAGCAGAGCAAAGCAAAGCAAAGCAAGCATTGGGGATAACAATGTTCATCGTCTCGTGGCTGATAAAAGGTTGGTAAGCTGCCCCTGCACTGCCCTTCCTACAATGCTTTAATTGGTTGTACCTTTAAAGTTAAACCTTTGAGCCTATTACCCTATAGCTTGTAGCTTTCCTGACATATCTCCTGTTTATGTAAGGGAAAAAAAAAACTTTATTTAGAGGTAAAAGTTTAACTTTCACTTGAAATAACATATATTTCACCGAATAATGACAAGGATAATACGTTTAATGATTAAAAAAAACCTAAAATATAATTTTTTCTATAAAAGAACGAAGAGATGTGTACCAAATTGAAATTAAATTCTCTGGATTGATGTGAATGAGACAGGTGAGCTGGTAATATTGTATTTATATATATTTTTTGTGTTGTAATCATGTTTAAAGTATTACATATCTACATTAAGCTTGACACGTAAATGATTCATGTTTTATAAGTTTTAACGTATTTATATGTTCATATCGTATTGTGTGTCATGTTTAAAATTATCAAGTTTGTTTGTGCCTCAGTGTACAAGTTCACTGTATATAAACAGTGCCGAATGTAAATGTCCTAATTTAATTTTCTCTGCTATAAACTTTGAAACTTGCTTGCAATGTCAAAAATTCACAAGGTTCATGAAAATCTATGTAAATTCAATGCCTGGAAAATGTGTTTCTAAATAGTTTTATCCAAGAGTTTTTTTTTCAGAAAAAAAAAAACCAAAAATTTCTCCTGTTTACTGAAGTTCAATGCTTCATTTTATTGGAGGCAAGGATTTAGTTGCCAGGAAAGTTAAAGAGTGAGAATAACAGAAAAATATTGTACACACACACACACACACACACATATATATATATCTTAAATGGTAAAGGTTGGTTCTTGAGTTTGCTTTAGGGGAAAGTGCAAGTTTCTTGCAATTTAAGCAAGCAAAAAGGACACAACAGAAGAATTAAAAGCACAAATCCACATGTTTTTAGCTCAAAATCTCTGGGGTTTTTACTGTTCTTAGATATTGAATATGAAGTGTTGTTGTCACTTGTCACCTTTATTAAGATGAAAGAAATATAATAAGGAATAATATATAATATTATATCTTCATATATAGTAATTAATAGAGAAAAAAGGAACACAGGCAGTGAGTTCTGGCTTTTGTCTCATCTTCTTTTTTAAGTATTTGGGACTTAATATATTTAATTACTCTGATATAATTATTGTAAAATCTGTTCTTACCGTTAACATTTTTCACGTTTCTGTTTTGGCAAAAGATTCTCTCTCCCTCTCTGTCTGTGCATGAGCTGATCATAGCCAGGCTTGAGCCCACATTAGTCATTGAATTCTATTGCATAACCAAATCGAGGCCAACCCATGATGACAAAATGACTGCGAGCAGGAAACAAAGAAAAAAAAACAGAGAAAAGATGAGCTTCTTAAATCCAGGAACTTAATGTATTCATGTAATCACTTTTTAAATGATGATATCTTGATACATTTAAATATAAGAGATTTTTTGAACTTGAAATTTGACTTATAATTCAATCAATTATTTGTAAAAAGTAGCATTTAACGGATTTGAGTTCAAATATTAACATATGTATCAAAAAATGAAAGATCAATTTATTATTTTCTGTGATACTGCAAATTAATTGAGGCATGGGGGGGCGGAGGAGGGAGTAATTTGGCCTCACCTATGCCTCATTTTCCCCCTTTTCAGTTTTCACCAGTATTTCCCAATCTCTATAAACTACTAAATATTAATACCCAACCTTCTTAAGATCTAAATTTAATAATTTTCAAAGATATAGCGAAAAAGAAAGGGATAGTAAAGAGCAAGAAGCACTTTCAGCTCTCGTCGTGTTCATATTATAAATTTGTGTTCCCATTCAAATCCATAATTATTATAAATATAGCACGGTTAAAAATTCGTTCGCCTGTAAATATAAATGAACCAGGTGAGTAGAGTTAGATTTAATAATATTTGATACGTTTACACGAATATAGCATACATAAAATTAAAAAATATGATATGATATAACATGAATATATTTTTAAAATTTATTTAATATGAATTATAAATATATTAAAATTGATATAAATATAAAATTTTTTAAATATTATATTATATGATAAAATATAAAAATATTATAGAAATTATTAAATTTAAATAGAGTTGAGGGGACGAGTTAGATCAGGACTGGGCGTGAGAAAAATATTAAGGCATAATGTCAGTTTCAATGAAAGGCAGGCTGCTGGACCTGATTGAGACCTATGATTTGCACATTTGCAATTCTCTCTCTCTCTCCCCTGATTTTTTTCACTTCTTCGAATTAACCGACAAGAGTCACCCAGCTATCTCTGTCTCTCCCTTATAAATTCACTGCATTAAACTTTGTTGCACCCCAAAAGTGAAGTAAGAGCCAACCCTTTCGGTTTCTTTTGCCTTTTCTCACGCATTCACACTTTGTTGCACACCCAAACGACAAAAGTATAGAGAAGAAAAGGGAACTCTTTGCATTGCTAAACTCTCACTTAGCCACGCTTCATCAAGCTCACTCTCTGGTTTGGTCTGGTGTGGTCTGGTCTGTCCCCCCCAATCCATACTTTCCTCTCGCTTTCTACCTCTTTTGTGGTCCATATATTCCAAAACAGTGAACCTCTTTGGAATACTGATAAATTTTGGTTGGTTTTGAAGCTAAAAGAGGTAAAAAAAATGGATTGGAATGGCACCTTTCGACCCTTTGTTTCTCGACCAGAACCTTCTCTGAACTTCCTCTATAACTATAACTTTGATCAATATCCAGGTATTGTCACTCACTCCCCCTCAATCACCGCTCTTTCTTTCCATTTTCCTTAGCTTTTTTCCTATGTTTTGGAAGCAACTTTCAACCTACGAGTTTCTCATGCTAAGTACTTAAGTGCTTCTTGAATTTAATTTAATTTATTTCTTCTTTTAAGGTATGGAGATGAAGCATCAAGGATTAGCAGCTGAGGCGGGTCATGGTGGGTTGGTTCCAGGCTTGATGAACAAGAACAGCTACAACAACCAAGATAAGAAGAAGCGTTTGACAAGTGATCAGCTGGATTCATTGGAGAGGAGTTTCCAGGAAGAAATCAAGTTGGACCCTGACAGGAAAATTAAGCTTTCCAGGGAACTTGGGCTTCAACCAAGGCAGATTGCTATCTGGTTCCAAAACCGGCGTGCTAGATGGAAAGCTAAGCAGCTTGAGCGCTTGTATGATGCCCTTAAACAGGAGTTTGATGTTATCTCCATGGAGAAGCAGAAGCTTCAAGATGAGGTTAGCAAAGATGTTCAAAAACCCTATCTCTCTCTCTCTCTCTCTCCCTATGCATATGCATTTTTAGTTGTATTTATTACGATGGCAAACATAAGTAATGGTTATAACATTATGTACACTTCTGTCTCCATTTTTGGGCTTCCATTTTTATTTTTTCACTAATGCAAACTTTAGCATTAAAAAGTTTCTCATAACAGTTGGGGAGAATTTGCCAAACAAATCATTAAAACTTTGTCTCGGAGCTTTAACCTTTTTCTTAGCATATTTAAGATCCTTTTCTTGTCTCTTTTATGGGATGTACAAACTGAACATTTACTTTGTTTGAAATTAATAGGTTTAGTATGAACTATTCCAATGCTACTCTGAATTTTCAAAATCGTTTAATATATATAACTCGACTCAAAAATCAATATATATATATATATAATCTGAATTTTCACGAATGCACTAACGAGTTCTGACTCATATGAGGCCACCATATTCCAATATCCGGCAAAAACAGATTTTGCTTAAATAAAATTTGAGGAAGAAATAAACATTGAATCCTTATTACAACCAATGGATTCCAATTTATTAAACTTTCTCACCCTCGTTATGCAGGTCATGAAATTGAAAGACATGCTAAGGGAACAGGCGACAAGGAACCAAGTCTCAATAGGTTACACCGAAATCTCCGGCGAAGAGACCGTCGAAAGCACCTCGACTCGCAGCTCAGACAAACCAAAGGTAGCTGCAAGCCACCATCATCATCCGATCGCTGAATGCAACTATCTTTTCAATGTGGAAGACTATAACCCAGTATCATCATCCTACTGGAGTTTTCAACTCCCTTCCTATCCCTAGTAAAAGACTACCTGAAGTAACTTTGTCAATAATTAGTCATTTGATCTTTGATTAAACTAGCTTAATTTAGCTGAGTCGTCGGCTCATAATTTAGGTATTTAATCAGTTTATCTTATATCAGCTTAGCTTAATTAGTTTTAGTAAGATCAGGGATATGTAGTGATCTCCTGGTTGAAGACTTTGTTGGAAAATATTGACATAATATCAATGAAAAAAATATTATATATTATATAATATATATATATATATATATATATGCACTAAAATGTTTAAAAAGCTAGAAGGCTGCAGAGTATTGGATCAAGAGCTTGAATTACTTTTTGCATTAATAAGGCTGAGTTTTCTTCTTGTTTTTTTCTCGTTTCTGGTGCTATGTCTGGAAATCTGGATACTGAGAAAAAAAAAAAAGTCTCTCCCATAAAATGAGTGCTTTAATGGAATAAGTTTCGAAACATCAAGATCCTGTTCTTATCAGCTACTTTTGGAGAGAATATTGTGCACATACAGAATGCAGATCCCCGAAAGCAAATTCAAACTTGAAAATACCCTAATTCGAAATTATCCAACATTTAAAAAATTTGAACTAAAAACTGTTCAAATCTGAGAAAACACAAATTCAAACACTGCATTAACGCATGCTTGAAAAGCATAGTGAAATTGTTGCATCTTCCGTAAGATCGACAACAATTTGGCTAAGTGGGAAGTAACCCAGATCTGGAAAGCCTGAATACAAAATGACCAATCAAAAACCCTCCTGGCAGCCTCTACGTTTATGATTAAATATTTGGGCCTAGGTTAACAATTCAGTTATGGTATGGTGTTAGACGAAGGTTGGCAACGGGTTAAGCCAGGACCCTTTTTTTGCTTTAGATTTTAGCTCCCAAGCTTAATACCAAAAAGTCCTCCTCCTCTGACCAGCTCAACTGAAACTTTGTTTGATATTTTATATTATATTAATTTTTATAAAATTTTATAAAAATTAAAAAAAAAAACTAATTGAAAAAAAAGAGTCATATTTTCATAAATATCCTATATTTGAATAGAGCAAATTTTATCTAAAATGGTCCCCAATACAACCCAAAACTTTTAAGAAGACAATTGACTTGCCCCACTCAGAAGCCCGGTTTAAGAAACAAAACCATTATTCTAGGGTTGGACTGAAACTCGATCGGTTCCAACTATTTTGCCCACCCCAACTGGTAGCAAAAATATTGGAGTGAAATGGTACCGGTACCACAAGTTTTCAAATGATTGACAATTGAAATATTTACAGAAATTTATCAGACGCTTGGGGAGGAGAAAATATAAATGACAATAACGTGGCTTGAAAGGTTTTGGCAGAGACTTAGGTATGGAAAGATTATCGCATAATAAATCGAGTTTTAAGCTACTATCAAAGTTCTATAGTTGTCTAATTATCCACCAAATATAACTTAAAGTTAATATCAAAGCCTCCTAAAAAGTAGTTGGAAAAAAATGAATTTACATTATGTAAATACCAAACCCAAAATTTAATTGAATAAATTCATACAATCATAAGTATAAAATTTAAATTTTTTACTTCCAAACCGAGGTCTCTTTTTGCATTAAAAAAAACTGTACAATATTAAATTCAAAACTTAACTAAATTAATTCACAAAATCATAAAATTTAAATTTTAATATATAAATTTTCGTATCCCCGAACTATGACCACTTTTGCATTAAAAAAAACTTCAATACTCCCTATCGTCCAATAATCCAAAAAAGTCATCTCCCCAGGTTAAATACAAATCAATTTCCGAAAAGCTGGCACCACGTCCCTCCAAACAAGACAAAAGGCTAGCCACCTAACAAGCTAGCTAGCTCATCCTAGATAGTACCGCGCATTACATACGGCAGAACGCTCATGGAATTGCCTCTAATCTTAAACCACCTTGGAAGACGTAAGCCAAAAAAATGGAAAAAAAAATTTAAACAGCAAGAAAATTACCTAGGAAATAGCCAACCGTGTGTCAGCTTTGGATGCTAAAAGACGGCCGTTCCATGGCATTCTCCAATTTGGCCAAAATTTAAATTATGTTGGTTGAAAACAAAAATCAAAATCCATAAACAAACTTGATCACTCAACTTTAACAATGAGTTCATCGTATAGGATAAAGCATAAAAGCAAAAAACAACATGGCCTCCAACGCCGATTAAGTCCATTCAATGACTTCAAAATGAACATACTACCCTAATTCTCAGGCTAGGTAATTAAAAACAGATAATAACCTGGCAACTCAGCGTTTTCCGCCGCCACCACCAAGCTTGGGACCTTTTGGAACAGAACCCTTTTGGATGTTACCCTTGCCCTGGGACTTCTGCTGCTTTGCTGCTACTTCTGCTTTCTTCGCCTTCTTTTCATCCTTGGTTTTCTTGATTCTTTCCTTGATTTCTCTGCAGAATAGATAAACAGGAAGTATTTCATGTAAATATGGAGCTTAATGCACATGCAAATCAGCGACAACAAAGAATGGATAAAACTTATATGTGAAACTTAAAAACCACACACCGGAGAGCAGCTTCCCTCGCAGCATCACGAACTTCAGGTTTCTCGCTCCTCTTCTTTTGGATAACCTCTAAGGTGGCACCAACAATGGATCTGGAGTACGGCTTCTTAGTGGTACGTCTCCTCTTCTTCACAGCCTCTTGGGCAATGTCCTAAATGCATGTAAACATGGAAACAAATGACTGGGCATGGAAATGATAAAATATAAAAGGTAGTCACTTTTAATACAATCATATAACTCATGCAATTCCTTTATTCGATATTAATATATAGCAATAAAATCTGACTAATAAGAAAAGCAATCTTTGCTCACAAATCAAAACCGAGTTATAATTACTTCAAATGCTGCAGGGAAACAAAGTTTCAAAAAAAAAAAGCAATTTTCTGAATAAACTTGGGTTTGCAATGCAGACGTTCACCTTCTTATGTTGCTTCCTGTACATCGCTGTCCATGTCAGTTTCGATGGCTTCAGACGGTTGTGGAAGTACCTCTTGCATTTTGAATTGGAAAAGAGGAAGACCTAAAAGAATTGAAGTCGGCCATTATTACAAGTGCAACAATATGATATTAACTGCTTCAAATCAGAACTCCATGAAAATTTACCTGAGAATCAGAACGAACAAATCTGATGCCCTTCCCAGGATATATCTTGGCACCACTAAATCGGCAAAGTTCCGTCCTAACATGCCAACATCACATAGTTTAGTGCAAGGTTTGGGAGATTCAAAGTACAAAATCATTACGCATAATGCAAGAAAGCCGATAACCATTTTGATGAGGTAATGTTAAAACTGAATCCGATTTATCCCCACACACGAGCGTAACCATTCACTCGGCTATCACATAATATCACAATTACAAAAACAGAATTCCATTTGCAATTGCCCTAAACCTTAGCACTTTCAAAATGACATTAGCTCTTGATCCACTATCATAGCTAGGAATTAATTATATTTCTTTGTCCATCAAATATTAGCTGCCAGAATATTTTATTTTCTTTCATTAATTCAAAACATTTGGCTTCAATAAACTAATCAAATCGCATGTCAAAGTTAACCGATTAAAATTGTAACACTGCGAAGACGAAATTTTAACACAAATCTGGCTACCAGAAATGCACAAGTAAAATAGGAATTAAAAAAAAAAAAAGAAAAGAAAAGAAAGAAAGAAAGGAGAGACAGCTGAAAGTTTAATTCCTGGCTTAATGTTTTAACTAATATCAAAGAACATATAATCAATAGTCATATTTCAAGAAGGATGAAATAATAACAAAAACAGATCCGGTTGTAAACGATTTTTTTTTTTTTCAAAATGAAAGGAATTTTTTTCAACATCATATCATTAAATTGTGATTAACGAGCAAGTTAAAAGAAAAAAAAAATCGAGGAAGATGGAAGGAGCGTACTTGAGAACCATGGCTGCTGTTTTCTGCTGTTGATCTGGTCCTTTGCTTTGAAAACCCTAGAAAACCTAGCGGCGATCCTATGTATATCAAGGGTTTTGAATAAACGGCCCTTATGTTGCATTAAAATTACGAATTACCATCACTGAACGGGCTGCGAATGGTGGGAGTATTAAAATATGGTCCAACTGGACGTGGACCAAAAGCCCAATGTAAAAAAAAAAAGTGTTTTTTTTTGTGATAATAAAAAAAATATATTTGACGAAATTAAAGGCATTTGTTAGAGTGATGTTTAAGGAAGTAAATTTATAATTTGTGAATTGATTTCATTGCTTTTACATTAATTTTTAAATTCATACGATAGTTTTGAAAAAATAAAAATTAATTTAATTAAAAATCTATAATATTAAAAAATGAATAGTTGAGTTTAGTATTATAAGTCAAAGTAAAATAGACTTAATTAATCATTTTATTATAAAATTAAAATAATTTAAAATAATAAAATAAAATAAAGATATTTTAGTATTTTAATTTATATTTATATTGTACATATTTGTTTAAAGCAATTCTCTATTAAAAAATTATCTATAGTATCTAATAAAATTAATTTTATTTATTAAAACTATCCATCTTTTTATTTTCAAAAAATTCTTATTTTTTCCTTTAAAACATTACTAATTTTTTAAAATTTTAATATATTTTTTAAAAAAACAAATTAAAAAAATTATTATGTGTTAAATCTTATATATATAATAATAAAGCTAGAAATCTCAATGATTAAATTATTATTTTTTTACCAAACATAAAGATTTTCGGAAGACGAAGATGACACCACACTGAACCAATCCAAAGCCCCTTTTTAGCCACGTATTAAACAAGTGAAAAAAAAAAACCTAAAATTAATAACAATGAAAATCCCCAATTTTCAAAGTCCGTCTACGGGGGGTAACATGAGGGTAACACTCCCGCACAGAAAACAAAACATTTCTTTTTTTATTCTTTTTAATTATTTTTTTCCTTCAATCCAAACAGAAAAAGGAAATTTCCTTTATCTTAACAGTAGCTGCAAGATCGGCCAATCCAGCTGAATCTGATCGAAGAACTGTTGATTTTATTTTGTTTGTAAAGAAAAGTTTAATTTAATTTTTTTAGATTTGGAAGAGAAGGGAATGGGGGACAAGGAGGAAGAAGAGTGGAGCGGAAGTCAGAGCGGGGATTACACGTCGGAAGACGAAGGGACGGAAGATTACCGACGAGGTGGTTATCACGCCGTTAGAATCGGCGACACTTTCAAGAACGGACGTTATGTTGTGCAAAGCAAGCTCGGTTGGGGCCATTTCTCCACCGTTTGGCTCGCCTGGGACACTCATCTATCTGTACTCCTCTCTCTTTTTCTCTCTCAGACTGTCTGGCTTTATCTTGCTCCATTTCTCTGCTTTGTCAGCTTAATTACGACGTCCTTTAACTAAATCTCTGTACTTTACTCAAGAAGCTAGCTTTTGGTTTTTTAGCTGTAATTCTTTTGTTTCATTCAGTAATATCTGTTTAGTCTGTTTTCTCGATCCTGTAATTGAAGAAATTTATCTAAAAAAGTGAGTTTTTCATTTTATTTGTGATTAATAGTGTGCTAGATTTATTGTCTAGAAAATATGCCGGATTATAAATAACAAATTAAAAGCATCCATCGCTAGTAGTGCATTTGTTTGCTTGACCTATTTTGACAATGAAACTGCAGAAAAATCACTAGGAAATGTGATTTATTCTCTTTGAATTTTAGTTAAATTGCTTTTTCTTTGTGTTGGATTTTAATAAATTGTTTTTAAAATTACAGCGTTATGTAGCTTTGAAAGTACAAAAAAGTGCACAGCATTATACTGAGGCAGCAATGGATGAGATAACGATCTTACAACAGATTGCAGATGGGGATAAAGAGGATAAAAAATGTGTGGTGAAGCTTTTAGATCATTTTAAGCATTCAGGTCCGAATGGACAGCATGTTTGTATGGTGTTTGAGTACTTGGGGGATAATCTTTTGACCCTCATTAAGTACTCTGATTATCGTGGCTTGCCTATTCATATGGTTAAGGAGATATGTTTCCATATTCTAGTGGGTTTGGATTACTTGCATAGGGAGCTTTCCATTATACACACTGATTTGAAGCCCGAAAATATTTTACTGCTGTCAATGATTGATCCGTCTAAGGATCCGAGAAAGTCAGGCACCCCTCTCATCCTTCCCAATAGTAAGGACAAGACAGTGCTGGACTCTTTAAAGTCCACAAATGGGGACTTGAGTAGAAATCAGAAGAAAAAGATTCGGAGAAAGGCTAAGCGAGCTGCTCAAGGATGTGTGGAGAAAGAAGTGTCTGCAGGAGCTGATGTGGATCCCGAAACGTCTGGTGCACCTGTGTCATCTCTGAGTGAAAAATCAAATGTGGGTTCTGCTGAAGAACGTCGCACTAGTTCTACCAATGCCAATAGATTGTCTGATGCTGATGGCACAAAGGATACTGGTCAAGCAAGTCAAGGTAATAAGAGAGGAAGCCGCCCCATAAGGCAGAAACTGTTGGAATCGGTTGACTTAAAATGCAAATTAGTTGACTTTGGGAATGCATGTTGGACATATAAACAATTTACTAATGATATTCAGACAAGACAGTATAGATGTCCTGAGGTGATCCTGGGATCTAAGTATTCTGCGTCAGCAGACCTTTGGTCATTTGCTTGCATTTGTTTTGAGCTTGCAACGGGTGATGTACTCTTTGATCCTCATAGTGGTGATAACTTTGACAGAGATGAGGTATTTTATTTACAATGCTCTTATCTGTTTTATTTTTTTTAATCTTTTTATTTTTTGCACCAGATATGATGTATGTGTTTGTTTTTAAGTTTCTTAATCTCTCTTGATGCAAGTTCATTGAAGATGTGGCATTCAATCTTTGAAGGTTGTGATGCACTTGTAAAGCTAAAATGATTTATTTCCTTGTTTTTGGAAAAGGAAAAAAGAAAAGGAGAAAATACTCAGTGCATCTGAAAAAAGAAAAGATGCTGTAAATAGGGACAAAGCAAAAGTGTGTTTTTCTTTTGCATGTTCTTGAAAACAGGGGAGGGGTGGACTTTCTTTGGAGTCATCATATCTTTAATATGATAATCATATTCCTTTGATTTGGTTACCCAGCTGAAATGCTGAAATTTTTTTTATTAAGTGGTGATAGCAAGACTTTGTTAGGCGATTTGTTTTGTAAAAGAAGGTTGAGAAATGAAAAGAGTGAAAATAATAGAGGTTTGGTAAACTAAAATTTTGTTTCTTCACTTAGGAGAGATTTAAAAAGTGCAATGGCAGAAAATCTCTCATTTTGCCTTATTCATTTATATGTTTAGTTAGTTATTTCACTTCACTTTGTCCACCTCTCTTGATCCAAAAATGCTTTGAATTCTGGTATTTCATTTCCGATATGTTGTAACCTTAAGTTATATGTATTTAGTATTTGTGTTCCTCGGATTCAGGTGTGAGTGTCAGGTACGGTTATGTTCAATTTTTCTAAGTTTTCCATGCATTTGGAGGATACTTGGAAGGTCATGTTCCCATACCAATATCTGAATATATGTCAAACATAAGCACTTCAAGAAAAATAAAGAGTCGAAGCAATATAGTTTATTAGTATATTATTTGGAAATGATAACCGAACAAAATGTAAGCCTATCTATGTTTGAGAACAAATGTTGAATGATCAATGGACAGTTATTTTTCTGACAGCAGTTACCTTTTAAAAGGCAAAGTTTGGTGATTCCTACTATAGGAATCTTGATGGTTTTTAATGCCATGCATTTTTGCTTCCTTTTTCTGGAAGCTGAACTCAATTTCAAAGGAACAACATTGTTTTTTGATACAGTTATCAGCTTATGATTATGCAAGGATATCGTTTTGTTCGAACAATATGATTGGAAGGAGTGCTTCTATCCATTGTGTTCGTTACTTTGGGTTACATATGTGCTTCTCTATTTAAGTTTTTCCTTTTTTGAGTATCTACGTACTGGAAAAGGTCACAGTGTCGTGCAACTTTAAGAGTAGTGACTGCTAAATGCAATTGTTTCCGGTTTGAGTTTTGGAAGTGCCCTGAACAGCTGATCGTGCTGAATGTTGAATAGCATATGTGGATTACCTTTAATTGTTCTTAAATCTATGGAGTGAACCATCACAGTTTGCAATATGTTAATAATAATTTTCTGTATTTAGCATATTTATGCTGTGCCTATGCATGTACTTAGGTGTGCATATGTGTACATGTATTTTGGCAGCATGGAAGAGTTTTTGTTAATCTGTGCATGAGGGTGCTTGGCATACTGTTACTTACTAGTTAAGCTGTCTGTTTTTATTTTACTTACTCTAATGACTGTTTTAATTTATTATGGAGCACAATGTTCTTATATTGGTTCAACATTTTTATCTAAGCTGAGATCAAAATATACGCTTTGATGAATGTAATGTTCTATCCCGTCTGTTCAGGACCACTTAGCTTTGATGATGGAGCTTCTAGGAATGATGCCACGCAAGGTAATTCTCATTTATTTATTTATTTATTTTTGGTGCAAAGAAGACCCTAGTCTGAGGATAGGGAAAGGATTGCGGATTTTGGTATGCAAATTCCAGATCTGTTGGATACCACCTGTTAAGGATAACTGCATAAACTAACTACATAAACTAATTGAGCTAAGTTTCAGGTTTATATTTCTCATTTCTACCTATTAAGAAGTTAGTTTTCTTAGGACTCCTGCATTTAACGCAAATCATGTATGGAATACGCTCAGATTGCCTTGGGTGGCCGTTATTCACGGGACTTCTTTAATCGGTATGGTGATTTAAGGCACATTCGTCGGTTGCGTTTCTGGCCCTTGGACAAGGTCCTGGTTGAGAAGTACGAGTTCAATGAACAAGATGCAAACGGCATGATGGACTTCCTGGTTCCGGTCCTTGATTTTGTACCCGAGAAACGACCCAGTGCTGCTCAGTGCCTTCTTCATCCATGGATCGATGCGGGCCCCCGTCTTTTAGACCCATCATGGGCGTCAGGGTCTTCATCACAAAGCCAAGTTGCGGAAGCTCGCATTTCCGAGAAAAAGAAGAAGGAGGTGGATGATAAGGGGGCAATGGGGGTTGCCATGGCGAATATGGCCATCAGTGCGGATTCTAAACCTGCCAAAGATCTCCAGTCTACTTCGAAATCCTCCATGGTCGCAACTACTTCTTCCAGGTAGGACCTGCCCCTTCAGTTTATCTTTTGTGCCAATTTTATGCACAGAATATGTAATTCTTTCAAAAAATATGTATTTTTTTTATAAAATATAACCGAAATTACATTCATATATATATATATATATATGTATGGAAAAATGGCTATAATTTTGAATTGTCTTACTTTTTTTAAAAATGGTTTATTTTCTTTCATCACTAGCCATACACATGCAAAAAGGGATAAATTTTTCATTGATTTAAAAATACTCAACACGGATGTTATGTTTTATAATAGCTTTTCTTTATTTCTTCTTAAATCATTCAAAACTGGTGCAAATTTTTTTGTTATAATTCTTTTTCAATGACGTTTTATTAGTTTTGGGTGTACATTTTATTATTCTTTAAAAATTAAAAAAAAGGGTACCTGAGAATGTAATAAGCTATTTGCCATATTTTATTTTTTCTTTAATTACTTTGTCTTTCAAATTACGTTAAATAATGCAATAATTGGTTAATATTATAATTTAAAATAATATAAATAAATATAAAATGCTCAATTTATTGTGAAAATTACTAGATTGGAACAATAGATCAAATTAACTCAATCTAATATCAAATTTATCTTGATATATTTATTTATAAAACTTTCAACACCAAATTATGCTTCTTTTAAGATTATAATAAATTCATTACTAATATGTTGAAAACTTACTATTATATATCAAATGATGGGCATATATTCGAAACTTATTATACATTTAATTATTTTAAATATATAATTTAACTTTCAAAAACTTAGTACTATTATATAATTTTTTTAATCTTATATATTTAAAAAATTATATTTGAAATGTCCATATCAGATAATAAAAAATTAGAAGTTATCATTTATTCATCAATTGGGCATGACAGTATTATAGTCACTGATCCGTACGTTTAGCCTTCGTAGCCAAACTGAATGAAGGATCATGTGAAAGACATCGAAGCGCTTCGGAGGCGAATGGAACTCGAAATGTCTCCTCACTTGCAGTACTCTCCTCTGCAACCTTATATACTGCCTACTCGATATCTTCGCTAATAATTCCTTCAATCTGGGGATATCCTCCACCGAAACCACCACCGAAAACGCCTTCCATCGTAGCACGTCGCTGAATGGCGGCACGTAGCTTTTCGAAATCAGCACCGGAACGCACCCGTTGTACAGCGCCTCGACTATCCTCGGGCTGGCAACTTCGTAACCACTTGGACAAATGCAGTATTTGCTACTTCTCATCATTTCATAGTAATTAACACCTTTTGGAAGGTATCTATGTACCTTAATATCTTCATCCTTGTCTTCCCAATGTTCAAGCAGGATAGGTCTTATAGGGCCATGAACCCCTCCTGCAAAGAAAGCCAAGATCGGCCGACGAGATGCTGATGGTCCGCCGATCAAACCAGTTAATCTACCAGTTTGGAGGTTGATTTCCGGAATGGAGACGTCCTTTATAGGGTTGAATCTTTCAGAAGTGTTGGCATTGCATAGTGCACGAATCGAGTTCTTTTTTAAGTAAGGAAGTGAAAAGCTTGCTTCTGGCCCCTGCACATATATATACACACACACACACACACACACATACACACATATATCTGAAGATCAAATCCAAATCCAAATCAATTAAGATTATGATGCTAAAGTAATTAAAATCCTACCCAATCATGACAGGCAAGCATGAAATGATCGGCGCCCAGGCTTCGATTCCAGTAAGGGTATTTCTGAGCTATAACATTAACATAGTCGACGACCGTCCTTCTGATCGGACTAAAATCACGCGAGTCGCGCAAATAAACGAATTGGACCATCTTGGCTACACTGAATGGAAGGTAAAAGACATGAGCTGTATCAGGATCATTAGTTTGGAATTTGGTATCAACATCCATCCTGTAGATGAAGTTTCCTTCCATGGAATATATGCTCTTGCAAGGACCATCATGAAACACTGGAGGCTCCCCTTCTTTGTAGACGAAGACCTTGAATTGTTTCTCCATCTCCAGGTAGCTTCTATCAAATTACAAAGAAGTTAAAACTAGGTCCAAATCATTACGACATAATAATTGACTTTGGAAGAATTTCCGATGTCAAATTGAAATATGCTGATTCTTTTAGCTGTATGATAACGTCAGCAATAGGTAAGTTATGATAAATTCTGGGTCCAGACCGCATGAAAAATTCCATTTGCTAGGCCAAACCATCGTTGCCCCAGCGGCTTCGTTGACTCAGATTGCAAGTAAGGCAGCCTGGTTCTGTGGCTGCATGTAACTTCCCGTGGGGACCTAATTAGCTACTTGTCACTGCACCAGGCCCGCCACTGCCTCTCACAACTGTTCAGGATTTTGGATTTATTTTGGGGGCTTTTTGGTACATCTATTCGGATAAGAAAATCCAAGGAACCCGGCCGGCTCAAATTAGACCCAAAGATTTTTATAGCCTGATTCGGCTTTTATAGTGTCACGGTTTAAAATTTTTTTTTTTCTCTTGCTCTCAAGTGAGGATTAAATTGATTTAAAAATTTATTTTATTATTTAAAATAATATTAAAAAATTTTATATTAATAGTAATATTTAAATTTAAATAAAAATAATTTTTAATATTTAGTAGTTTGGGCTGGGTTGGCTTTAGCTACAAAAACTCC
>JBBYHO010000001.1:1126903-1140526 GCA_038382025.1 Adansonia gregorii | reverse complement strand
CAATAAATAAATATTAGAAACTATTTATAGAGGAGAATTACCAAATGAAATTCATAAAAAAATTATGTAAATTTTCCTTTTAGTATAAGCTAAATATTTTATTTATTCAAAAGAACAATATAATTCAACGTTACGGTCGTTTTTTTGATCGGTTTTTGTTAATATCGAATAAGCAAAAGAAGGAAATTAGTAAACAAGTAGGACAAGTAAGCAGGAACCGAGATTGATAGGAAGCAATCAACTGATTGATTGTGCATTAGAGACTGAGGTAGAATTCTTCTAGGGAAGGAAAAGGAAAGCCAAGCCAGGAAAGTAATTAAGGCTGATCTGATCCCCGTGCTGCCTAATGAGCGACGGATATGGGCGAAAGACTAGCGGCAATAACTTTCACACTGGGATTCTCATTGAAGGAAGATTTTTCTCTAACAAAACAGTAATTTATATAAATAAAGTTTTATCTTTTAATTTATATAGATTAAGTTCTTGTTTTAAATACAAATTTGATTATAAATTAACTATTAAAAATTTATTTGATGCAAAATATATAAAAATTCCTTTAAATAAAAAGATAAATTTTAAAAAAATTTTATTATTTTAATCCCTAAATGATTTTAATTTTTAAATTATACTCCCATTCTATTAGAGATAGAAATTGCGACTGCGAGAGTGAATTAAACTCGCAACTTGTGCGCGTAGGATGATTACGAAAAACCAAACTATAATCAAACCGTCGTAGACAAAATTTGATTTATTTTTTGGCCGTTGACGGAAAAGAGGGGAAAAAAAAAAAAGAGATTTAAGCTTGGATTAGCTTTTCTTTAGATGATCGTCTCTCAGCCATGGACGAACATCGAAAACATCAGGTTAGGGCCACACTCTCTCTTGATCCATCAATTAAATTAGGGCTTAATCAATCGATTTACGTAAGCCAATCTTTTTTTTTTCTGCTTAATCAAATGTTAAATTCTCGATTGGGTTATTCAAATTCAGGTATCTTTGAGAGGAGCAAGCGCCAAGGAAATATCAAGGGATGCGCTGCTCGAGAAAGTTTCTCAAGAAAGAGAGCATCGCAATTATGCAAGAAAAGCTGCTTCCGCTTCAATCTTTATTCAGGTTTACTTTTCACAATGTTTCTTTATTTGCTCGAATTAAATTGTTTTTATTAAAAAAATTCTCAGATTTTGTCATTTACATATAATTTTTAGAGAGTTTGGAGAAGGTATAACGTGACAAGGAAAGTGGCTGTGAAATTTCAAGAAGAATGGGAAAGTTTGGTGAAAAATCAAGCCGGGTTTATGACTGGGGAATTGATTTCCAGCAGTGTTTTAAGGCCTTTTATTTTCTTCATTGCATGTTTATCAATTAGGCGGCGAAAGATTCTTGCAAGAGAATTAAAATGTATGCAGACTTGCTTTAAGATTCTCTTGGAAAGCATAAATTCAACTGGTATGTATAATTTTAAATCTATTGCTCCTATAAAATGTGCTGCCGTATATTATATTGCAAACTACCATTTTTCTTTACCTTTTAGCTTTTCAAGCTTAGTAAACAGTTGATAATGATTTCCTTGTTGGGTGGATAGATTCAAGGAAGAATTTTTGCTCCCTGATCGTGGGTACAACTAAAGAGAGAAGAACATCCACCTACCAAGCGCAAAAACTGATTTCACTCTGCTCATTCATTCTTTCAGAGTGTGATACATCTCATGCAGGGAGTCAGGATGTTGTCGTTCTGACATCTCTTGCATTGCGTCTTCTTGTTGTCTTAACCGATATGAAAAGTTGGAAGATTGTTAATGATGACAATATTGAGGATGCAGATGAGGCAGTGAAGAACTTGGTTAGCTTTATGGGAAGTTGTAGAAGTGGCCTTTATGTATCTCTGAGAAGATATATAAGCAAATTGGATGTTTGCTTTTCTCCAACAGTGAGAAGTATTGTCCAGACTGACTATAAATTCTTGATCACTGCAAGTGCAATTACTCTAGCTATTCGGCCATTTAGTGTGACAACCTTTAATGTGGCTGGTTTTAGTAATTTCAAAATGCATTCTGCTGCTGAGCAGTACTGTTTGTATTTGCTTACAATTCCTTGGCTCACTCAACGTCTACCAGCTGTTTTGCTACCTGCTCTAAAGCATAAGTCTACTCTTTTACCATGTCTGCAAATTTTACTGGTAATACCCTATTAAATCCTAATCCTTACTGTTGTCTTTTTCATACATTTTCAAGAATTTTGCTTTGAGATTGTTTGTGTGACCTTTAGTTATGCTTATTTAAATTCATACTATCCAAGCATCTGATGATTTTTTTTTCTTTTTGTTGCTCAATCATCATTACTTGTCCTTTTGGCTATTCTATCAATTTTTTCTCTGAATCAATTAATATATAGCCTACTTTTATAGGCATTCACTATTATAGTTCTTTAAAAGGCCGTGTGGTGGCATCCTCATATAGCAAGCCGAAATCTTTGAAGCCTTAGCTTTCTGATCTGATTATGTAATTGTCATGGGAAACAGGATTTTTTGTGCTGCATTTTGGAAACATACGGCACAGTCTTACCCATTTAAATATAGACTAATACATTTACCCTGGGGTTGCAGTTTTCACTAATCATTGCATCTTTGGGAAGTTCTCTGCAAATGTCCATGGTGCTATGAACTTGGTGCATATGTTGTTCAAATGGGAATATAGATTTGTGATTATCATCTTTAGGACATGGTATTTTTATAATGTACAGCTTTCTTATAAATACATTACTTGTATGATAGATTGCATTTTCATTTACTATCTTTTACTGTTACTCCTTCGATTCATGTGTGAAAACCTTAAATTCCAATTGTTGTTTTACTTATTACTCAACTCTATGATATGTGGCATGCGGAACTGATCGGACTATGGCAGGTGATGACAGATTTCAAGAGATAAAATCATCAGAAAGATGTCCGACATTGATCAGTCCGGCATGGACTGTTCTTTGAAGGTAGTTCCATCAGTTGGTTGGGCTCTTGCGAACATCATAGGCCTAGCTGCTGGGAGTGAGAATGACTTTCTGGCTTCTGGGGCCTTGAACCCAGGTCTAGAATATGCATCTTATGTCCAAGTTGTAAACATTCTGGCTGACAACCTATTGAAATGGCTTCATAATGCTGGGCGGAATGAAAAGGGGAATCAGAATCTTGAAGGCAATGATGGAGCTTATGAACTACCTCTCAGTACGCAGGAGAATGAGACGGCATGTGGGTCCTTAAAGACATCCTTCATGGACCTGTTTAGACCTGTTTGTCAGCAATGGCATCTTAAAAAGCTTTTGGAAATATCAAAAGGATATGCTCATATGGATGAGGCCAAGATCCTACCTCCTAACAACTTAGAATCTTTGGGGAACTTGGAATTGCTTGATATTGTATATTTTTACTCATTCATGCTCAGAATATTTGTAGCATTCAATCCCATGATTGGACCGTTGCCTGTTCTGAATATGCTATCTTTCACTCCTGGATTTCTTGGCAACCTTTGGGGAAAGCTGGAAAGTTCCATTTTCCCTGGGAACAGTCACATTGTTGGCGATGCTGATTATGGTACAAGCAAAGTTTCAGGGAAGAAAAAAGAAGGAATTGATAAAAAACTAAAACAAGCTAATAAGGATGGAGTCAATAAATGGGTTAATGTGTTGCAGAAGTTCACTGGCAAATCACAAGCAGAGGCTGATTTTTCAGATTCAACTGATGATTATCAGGTTGATGAGGATTCTTTTGATGTTTGGAATATAGAGCATTTGAGGCATGGTCCTCAAAGTATTTCAAAAGACATGTCATGCCTGCTTCATCTCTTCTGTGCCACCTATTCTCATCTGCTATTAGTTCTTGATGACATAGAGTTTTATGAGAAACAGGTAAAACTGGTTTTTTAATTACCTCTTTGCTTTCTATCTTTGTATCTGTTGTTTATTGGAGTATTTTGTGCATAATTTAGGTTCCATTCACATTGGAGCAGCAGCGGAGAATTGCTTCAGTGCTTAATACGCTAGTCTATACTGGCCTGTCTTGTAGTGTGGCTCAACAGAATGGTTCCCTTATGGATTCTGCCATCAGATGCTTGCATCTAATCTATGAAAGGGATTGCAGGCACCAGTTCTGCCCACCTGCTTTGTGGCTTTCACCAGCTAGAAGGAACCGACCTCCAATTGCAGTAGCTGCCAGAACTCATGAAGTTCTATCAGCTAATATCATATCAGAAGATGCTATAGTTGTTCACAGTATGAGTTCTGTAATTACATGTATGCCACATGTATTTCCATTTGAAGAAAGGTATTAAGTCATAAGAAATTGGATAGCTGTACCATGTAATTTAGATTTGTACTTCTAGCTCACCTCGTTCAGCAGAATTTCATAAAATGCAACATCATTAGATCATGTTTTGAAAGAGCTCTTTCTAGAAATATGTGCTCATAATATCGTTCCGTTCAAATGAAAAGTAACATCTGACATACGTTGGATGATCATCCGGACCTCTTATTACTCAGATATAGAATGGCCTAATTTTATTTGACCAAGCCAAAGTCCTTTGGTTGACTGGTTTGTGTCTTTGACAGGGTTCAAATGTTTAGAGAGTTTATCAATATGGATAAAGTCTCTCGGAAAATGGCAGGTGAAGTGGCTGGACCTGGTTCACGATCAGTTGAGATAGTAATTCGTCGAGGTCATATCGTTGAGGATGGCTTCCGACAATTAAATTCACTTGGCTCAAGGTTGAAGTCATCAATTCATGTTTCATTTGTTAGCGAATGTGGCCTTCCAGAGGCTGGCCTGGATTATGGTGGATTATCTAAAGAATTTTTAACTGATATATCTAAAGCAGCTTTTGCTCCTGAGTAAGTCGCAGGTGTTTATGCTGAACAAGGTCACTTTATTCATTTATTAACTTTTTAAGTTAATTTATTCTTCTATCTCAAGGTATGGGTTATTTTCCCAAACATCAACGTCAGACAGACTTCTAGTACCTAATGCAGCTGCAAGATATCTAGAGAATGGTATCCAGATGATTGAGTTCCTCGGAAGAGTTGTTGGTAAAGCACTCTATGAAGGAATATTACTAGATTACTCTTTTTCACATGTTTTTGTGCAAAAGCTGTTAGGCCGATATAGCTTTCTTGATGAACTGTCAACGCTTGATCCACAACTCTACCGGAATCTTATGTATGTCAAGGTTAGCCCTCATGAAGATCGTGCATTGTATCTATATTTTTTTATTCCTTTTTGAATACACTCTCCTACTGTAGCTAAATTATCTATTGAATATAAAAATAGCTACATAACACTCACCTACTATAGATAAATTATCTATTGAATATAAAAATAGCTCTATAAGTGATGTAGCTTGTATGCCACTTGATGTTTCTGTTGCATTTCAAAGGATTAATAGAAATGCATTTTCTGGTTGATAAAACTGCTTTGCGTATTGAGCTCATTGTTGGACAAGAATTAGCAAGATGCTGCTACAAGAAGGTATTAAGGTGGGTGACGACTTGAAGTTAGCCTGCAAGTGACTCCAATTTGTAGTAGGATGAAGTATTATGATGTCTGCATATGTTTGGCTATTTTGAGCAAGTCAACAAGAAGGATAGAAACCAAGGCATCAGTTTACTGTAGCTTGCTTTTTGGATAGCCATGATATTTCATTGTTCATTTATCATTTTTTAAGGACATACTTTGTTATTTTCTTTATCAGATGGATTGTCCATAAGCCACATGGAGAAGGAAGATGAGAGAAGAGTATTTTAAGCCTCACCAACCATTTGATTACAAGAGAACATAAAGAATAATGAGGCAAATGACAGTCATTGAAGGATAAGAGGGTGATTATATGGGATATAATTATTCAAAAGAAAAAAAAAAAAAACTAAAAAGAGAATGTGATGTCTATATGTTCTTTAGACAGTATTTCTCCATCAATATGGTAATGTACTCAGGCTCAACTTGTTTGACATTTTCAAATAGAAAGTTACAGCGATCTTTCTGCTCGTAATGATTACGTAATTGTTCCTTAAGGGAGAAAGACTGCAAAACTAAGCATTATATGCCATCTTATGGGTCATACACCCCTCGTTTCCTATATCTTCTAGGATACTAGAAGTATCACCTTCTTGCATCATGATCTAAATTCTTTGAGATTAAGGATCTATTATTTGTTTTTCTTGTCTGCTTTAATGTAATACATTCAGTACCTTATTTTTCTCTTTAAGCAGAGATCTTAATGACTTATATTTTGAGACCTATACATGCAAAGGAAAATCCTACAAGTTTTTAATTTTGTTGAATGCTTAAACTGCAGCACTATGATGGTGATATTAAGGAGCTCTGTCTAGATTTCACAATTACAGAAGAATCTTTTGGTAAACGGCATGTTATCGAGCTTAAAGCTGGTGGAAAAGATATTTGTGTGACTAATGAGAACAAGATGCAGTATGTTCATGCAATGGCAGATTACAAACTCAATAGACAGGTCTCTCTTTAGTTATTTCATAAATATTACAGAAATATTTCTTTTTATCATAAATTTATAATGTTAACTTGTTTTCAGTGTTGAACTGCAGATACTTCCCTTTTCAAATGCATTTTATCGGGGGTTAACTGATCTTATATCTCCCTCTTGGTTGAAGTTATTTAATGCAAGTGAATTTAATCAGGTATATTTACTCCAAATGTGTTTTTGTGGAATCATTGTTGTGCACTTGTTTTACTTTCATGAAAATATTTTTTTATTGGTTTTTTTTTCCTTACCTATCACTTTAACACTAGGCTGACTAATAGAACAAAACGCTGATCCACATTGCTGCATGCAGTTACTTTCTGGTGGAGACCATGATATTGATGTTGATGATTTAAGAAATAACACTCGGTACACTGGTGGTTATTCTGAGGGAAGTCGAACTATTAAACTTTTCTGGGAGGTATTAGCATGATGGAAGTATAATTGATTTTTCTCATGTTTGGGCTTAGTCCCTCAAATTTTTTAATCATGTAAACCGCTGCATGAATACGGTCTCTGCTTTGATCTTGATTTAGGTCATGAATGATTTTGAGCCAAAAGAACGCTGTATGCTGCTAAAATTTGTCACCAGTTGTTCACGAGCTCCTTTACTTGGGTTCAAATACTTGCAGCCATCGTTCACAATTCATAAGGTATGCTGTTATCTCTATTAGAAATTTTCGAAGTTGCTACTTAAGCAACTTAGGGAACTTGATTGCAACAAATACGAAACAAAAAAGAAAAAGGGAATTCGCCAAGATTTAAAGGAAAAAATTTATAGTAAAGAGCAGGGATAAACGAGAATTGTAAATGGAGAAAGGGCTGCATGACTATCTTCATATCTTGTCAGCGACTGAAACTAAGTCGGGAATCTTGATCTTCTGTAGGTTGCAAGTGATGCCCCTCTTTGGGCAACAATTGGAGGTTCAGATGTGGATCGACTTCCATCAGCCTCTACATGCTATAACACTCTTAAGGTACTATATTGCGGGAAGAATGTCCTCCAGTCTAATCGCTACTATGTTAAAAGGCTCCATAACATCAAAATTTAAGACAACTGATTTAACATTAAGGGTGGAGGAATTGAGGATCTGACTTCTGAACTAATCACATCTGTGTTTCCTTGCTCTATTGAATGGTTACAGCTTCCAACATATAAGCGGTCAAGTACTCTGAGAGCTAAGCTTCGTTATGCAATCAGTTCTAATGCTGGATTTGAACTTTCTTAGGGTCCTGAGGTATTTAACTTGTGCAGGTGAATTTTTAGTGCCACTTGAGTTTGACTTTCTCATTATCTTAATTTATTTCTGTCAACTGTAAGGATTCTAATGTATTAAAATTTCTATAGAAATATCCGTACTAAAGCTCAAGTCTCTTAAAAGATTGGAGACCGTCTGCTAAAACAGAGAATTGTTATAGTAATGGAGGAATTGATTAAATAGAACATAATTTGTGGAGGTACTTAGATAAGTTGAACAGAATTAAATGATTTCATCAATCACAAATTTTGATTATGGGTAATATTCAATATATGTCAGTCCCAAAGTTGTATGCTAGTCTGGGCAGTGTAGTTTACATATCTTTTCTGATGCTTAGATTACTATAGCCATAGTCGGAGAAAGCTAACGAAATTATTCACAAAGCAAACGTAACCATATTATTGAGGCAAGGATCAATGCATAAACTTCAGACAGAAATGCGGCTATGCACCCTTGCTACTAACATAAATAAGGAGGTTTTACATTTGAAAATACTAAAATTCTCCTCCTAAAGCAGTTGGACCAACGAAGTACGTATTTTAATAATATCTAACATTCTACATAACAGAACAGGTGATAATGTTTTTCTTTTTCTTTTCTTTTTTTTTTTTTAAATTTTTATTATTTTTTTTCCCTTTTCGATGACCACGAAGGAAATAGCTTCAAGAAATGAGGGACACTCCTTGTGCTAGCAAAGCGCCTGCCAAGACCTGGTTAGCTGCTTCGGAGGGATGGAATCCATCCCAAAACACATATGATGTAGCATTGGAGCATGTCCCCAGGGATCTAGCATTGCAAAGCAAGGAGGTCTCTAGTGTCCCTGTTCCACAGCAAGCTCTTCTAGACTCAAAGAAACCTATAATACCAAATTCACGTTGAAAAAGTATATTAGTGAATAAGGAGTCTCCTCATTCATTTGGCAAATCAAGCATGGTAGAGCCTTCAATAAAACTGAGAAAGGATACACATTATCATGAAATTTATATACAGAATATCATAGGTTGATCTGAGAACAATCACAAATTTTTATTAGTTTCTTGTTAGTATCATAAAGAAAAATTTACCTTATAGCACTAGGTTTTCCTTGGTTAAATGATGAAATTTGATATTTAAAAATTGCTTTCGAATATCCAATCTTGTTGATTCACTTCCAGTTTGACAGAGAGTATATGTATGTAAAGAAATTTTGATTGTTCCTACTTATATGGAACATTGATTAACTATGTTGATTAACTACTCTTTTGCACAATAGGTGGTTTACCATTATCACCGGGCTTTGTAACCATGTCCAAGAGAGGCTGGTATATGTCGAAGACCACAAGTTTGAGACCTGGCATTTTGTCCAGCAGGCTTTGTGATGTGCTGTTAAGTTTATTGTTGAAGGCAATGGCATCTTGGTTCAACCTTGCAACACACTGGTTGGTTCCTGCACCAAATAGGGTGATGGCTGCAGGTAAACAACCTGTTGGTGGTAAGGTTGTCACACCAATCCTTCTTGCTCCCACTCCATATAGATTCTGTTTCAGAAATAAAACCAGTTGTGTGCTTTAAAGAAACCAGTATGTAAGAAGCTCGCGTCTCTTTTATTTTTCTTTCATTTTAAATAAACATCGTTCTGAGCTTTCATACAAAGGCATTTCTCTTTTCCCACTAACAGTATAATATTTCTATTAGCATGCTGTCTACCGTCCAGAATTAGGTCAGAGATACAAACATAATTCGAAACATGCATGAATTTCTCACGTAAATGGTCCAGATATTGCAGAAGATATATGTTAAAAGTTGCATGAACCTCATAACTGTAAATGAATGCTAAAGGATACCTGGATGAAAGTAGTGTAGGATCTTATGAGAATGTCGGAGAATTGATCCGGGGTATAGACTCTATTGAGTAGAGGATTGATGTAGTAGTTCTGAATATAATCACTGCTTCCTGCACTCAAAAGATGTATGGCGCCCGAGAATATGTCATTAGCTTTAGCTTTTCCTACCATGTTGACCACTTTCATTTGGTACTCCTTGTAGTAGTTTAACTGCTGGGTCAATGTTATGGCACGCTACAAAATCAACAAAAACAGTTCAATCTTTTAGATAACCAGGCCTCAGAGTCAGGAACATATAGACAGAGAGAAGGGGGTTGGGATCTCAGTTGTTTACATATAGGTTTGCTGTTCCGTCATATAAACCAGAGGCGGCTGAAGCAAAGTTGGCTCCTGTCAGCAGAGTGTTTCCTTTAGCTTCTTGACTAAGGTAAGCCGGTGGATATGAAGTGAACCCGAGATACTCAGCTGTGCATGAAGGAATGAAAATCGCCATGAGAGAAGAGGGAGAGAGAACTTAATAGAAGAAAGAAGGGTATGGGTTCTCAAGAAAACATTACCAGTGAAATCTGTGGCAAGTTTTCCATTGCAGAATCTTCCGGTTGGCCTGTGAGTTACAAAATCTCTTCCATATGGTGAGAAGTTTGCCTTGATAAGTGTATTGAGATTGTTGTTGTTCCCAACATCAACAACCGAGTCCCCAAAAATGATGAGTGCAGGAACAAGAGGGTCTCCATTAGCCACTGAAGCAACCAGAACAAGAACCAAGGTAGCCAAAAACTTACTTGAAACTCTCATTTTCTTTTTCTCCTTTTTCCTTTATTCCAACTGTAAAGCTCACTGGTTGTCTATACCAGAGAAAGAGATGGAGAGAGAGGGGGGGTCTAAAAGAGAAGTGAATGGGGATGAAAGAAGGGGCAGGTGAAGGAGAATTTAAGGAGGGGAACCCATTGTGAGTTATGATCAAACGGACACAAATGTCTTTAAGCGAATGGTTCCATTAAAGGTGCTTATTTCCAGCAGAAGAGGCATGTTTAGCATTCCATAAAGCCCATGATTTCTGCCATTAGGCTTACAAAACAAATTGCAATCATTTTGTCCATGTTGTTAACTTTTTCTTGAGGCGACAATAGAATTAGTTAAAAAGTTTTAGACACTTTTTAGAAAAGAGTTTGGTTGCCCCTTTGGATATGCATCCAGGTTTTGCACAACGCTCAAGGGTTGGCGTTACCTTAAAAGAATTGCCATTTTTGTCCAAGAAGCAATGACCAACGCCAGCATCCTAAGCAAATTTCGAAGTTGTTTCATCTCTTTAAATATCCACTTGTTGGTTTGAAGTCCATTAAGTTGGATTACAGCATAAAAATATAATCTTCTCTTTTATCTCCTTATACCCCTTCCTTTCGTGTCAAAATTTGATAAAAAAAAATCTTAAATTTTTCTTAGCATTTAAAAGTATAGCTATCCATGGCTCGGGCCTGCACAAGTGGAGCATATGACCAGGCTTTTTAGAATTTTAATTGGTCTTATTCAATTTGAATTATTATTTAATAATAAAATATAACATAATATTTTAATTTAAATTTAATTATAAAATATATAAATATTAATATAAAAGTAATATTTTAATAATATGTGAAATCAGTTTTTGAGTTGATTTGATCCAAGTCTAAAAAAAAAATGAAAGTTTCAAATCATAATCCGATCATGAGCAAGTTTATTTAAAAGTATGTTTTCATTAATATTTTGCGTATTATCCCAGATCTAAACTGACCATTTGATATGAATTCCTTTGTTTTAAGGAGAGCTTTTTAAAATGAGGGTTACTGTTCCTGCAAGTAATAAGGTCGCTAAGGTTTTCTCGGTTTCTTTTCTTTGATGTACTTAACGAAGGCCTTCCATGATCTTCCAAACATATCTATAAAAAATGCAGAATATATGCCATTCTCCTCCTTGTTTCTAGACACGTATTATGCAGTTTCTTCATCATATTCATACTGTGCCCACCCTGTTGATGTCTTGAAGGAAGTGGAGTTGGTGAGTTCAAGGAAGTTGTCGGAAGGAGGTGAACTCCGATTTCTAAGTTAGTGCTTGAACGAAAAATTTTTTTGTGGAGGCAAAAGAAATGTAGAAGAGAGTATCAACTGGCTACGAAAATGCTTACTTGGATTAATTGTTACTTACCCTTATATGTTGGGTACCTATAAGCTTAACAAATGTAAATATGTGTCTGTTGAAGTATGCAAGATGTTTGGCTGCATGTTAAACCGAAATAGGTTTCTTTAGAATAATAAAACGCTTCAAATTACAATACTCTGTTGAGACAAAAGGAATGTAGAAGAGAGTATCAACTGGCTACGAAAATGCTTACTTGGATTAATTGTTACTTACCCTTATATATTGGGTACCTATAAGCTTAACAAATGTAAATATGTGTCTGTTGAAGTATGCAAGATGTTTGGCTGCATGTTAAACCGAAATAGGTTTCTTTAGAATAATAAAACGCTTCAAATTACAGTACTCTGTTGAGACAAAACTTTGATAAATGCAAAGAAGAAGAAGTTATCTTTTTACCCATTGATCCAAGATTTCTAGATCAGCAGGTTGAAGTAATAATACATTTAACACATAATTTAACGGTGGAAATTTGTCCACCAATGAAGAAAGTATTAAATGAGTTGATAGTAAATTATAAGATTTTAGGACTTCTTCGATAAGCAATTATGGGGCGTAACACGTCCCAAATTGAAAGGAATTACACCGTAAATGGAGACGGAAAGGAATTACACTGTAAATAATACCAATTTTCAAAATAAAATCTTTAGTATTTCTTCCTTATCATTGCCCTAATTTTTAACCTTGGGTTTAACTTCAATACTTCTGGAACCCCCAAAATAACAATAATAATAATAATTTGCACTCACTGATGATGTAAAATCCCCAATGTTGATATGCCATTTAATTTAAGTTCTGATTTCTTAAAATTAAGACAAACTTACTCGATATTCCAGTAGTTGTACTAAATTTTATTTTTTGGAGTGGTATAAACAATGCACGGTATCCAGACTTACTATCTGTAACGATGCAGGCGGCGGCAAGCATGCAGCAGGCAAGCATTGAAGGACCGCAACCCATTGTTTAATGCAATCAATGAGTTGACATTCAATGCCCTTTCTTAAGCCCGCAACAAAGAAGATCACCAGAGCTTTGTTATTTAAAACTCTCGAACTCAAACCCTATTTTGGACTTAATGTTCATTCACTCTCTTTAGTTCTCTTGCCAAAATTGGACGAAAGGAATCCCTTGGGGCAAGGCTGAAGATTTCTTGTTCCTTCGCTCTCCTAATGTTGTATTTGCACAGTTGATTCAACTTATCCAAGCACTGTTCTTCGAAGTGCTTACGTATGATGTCTATATTTAAAATATTTTTGCATATAAGTAAGAGAGTAAATTTTTAAAAAAATAAATATACTTATGTTTGACTTGTATTCATATCTAACATTGATCACTTCCAGTTCGGGTAACATAGACCATGCCTAAATGTTGAAAGCAATGCATGGTTGACAAACCCTTGACCTTCATTTTTCATTTTTGCTTAATTTAAAGAATATCCTAGCAACATATAACAAATAATTGTAAATTTTAGACAGCAATTGGATGCTCCAGCATTGATGGATCAAAGTGAGCCCTGCTTAGGTACTACAAGTCTAAAACTGGGTAGCCAACTTAGCTCCAAAAGGAAGAAGTTGCTTAAAAGATTCAAGAAATAGGTGGATGGAAGTGAGAAATCGAAGTGCTAAGTTGTAAAGAAAAGAAAAGCATGAAACCACGTGTGTTTACGTAGAGGTGTCCATGGCCCAATTGTGATCTGAAAATTTTCAACTTTTCTACTGAAATCCAAATTAAATTAAGTTTAGTAGGCATGAATCACTGTCATAAAATAATAATATATTAAAAATATCTTTTTATTAATATATTTTATAATTAAATTTAAATAAAAATATTTTTTATTATT
>JBBYHO010000001.1:1107004-1119090 GCA_038382025.1 Adansonia gregorii | reverse complement strand
CTTTGAGGCTCCATTTTCATCCTTTGCTATAACCAGACTAGCAATTTTCCCAAACTCAGAAAATCTCTCTTTCAAAAGCTCTTCCGTGATACGAGGATCCAAGTTCTTAATATACAAATTTGTATATTTGACATCAGGACTCGGGAAAACCCGATCACTTTTCTTCACAAATTTCCCAACGTATCTGAGCCCCCCCCCCCCCACCAAAAAAAGATTACATTCATATTCTTTAGGGAAAAAAAAAGACATGAAAATGAAGATTCTTGTAAGAAATTTCATACATTTGCTTGTCACCAATATTGGTATTGTTAAGCTTCTCGATAGCAGCATTTGCAGATTCCTCCGACTCAAATTGAACAAAGCCGTAACCCTTGCTCTTCCCATCTTCAAATGTGACAACTTTGCAAGACATTACATTTCCAAACTTGCAGAATAACTCTTGCAGTCCCACACTATCAATTGGCTCACTCAGATTCTGACATGAGAAAGTACGTCAAATCAATTGCATGTAAATATATTTAAAATTTTAAATATACTTTCTCAATCTTAGTTATGACATATCTGTTAAAGGAAGCTGTGTACCTTAACAAACACATTTCCTCCTCCACTCTTTCTTGCATCAAGATCTCGGACTGACCACATCACCCTTATCATCTTCCCATTCATCAAACTATGATTCTTTGCCTCAATAGCCCGAAGAGCTAATACAAATCAAAGATGAATCATATATATAAATAAAAGTTCAACCAAGAATTTACGTACATAAAAAAATTAGAAACTACCAATACCAAAGTACTTAACCATATAAGCAGGACATTCAGGAATAATTCTTTAATTTCTACTATTCATTAACATAAACAGGTTTAGAAAACCAGAAATCAATGGAGGATAAATGATTTTCAAAAAATCAAGAAAACCCAAGGTCTAAAAGAATCAATAAAATCAAAAACTTTAAAAACATTTTCGATAATATATTAGTAACGCAAAACTGATGAAAGATGAAAGTTTTAGGGAAAAAAGAATTCGAAAAAAAAAAAAAGGAAAGATGTTAACAAAATGAACGTACCATCCTGAGGAGAAGCGAAGTTAACGTAGCCATAACAAAGAGATCTCCCCGTAGCAGAATCCCTACAAACACGAACGGAGGTCAAGCAATTATATTCAGAGAAAGCTTCATATAGTTGGCCATCGGAGACGTCAGGATGCAAGTCCCCGACGTACAATGATACTGTCGATGCCGACGCCACCGTTGCCGCCGATGGAACCGCCATTGATAATATTTCTTGATTATAATTCCTAGTTATCTACGTAACTACTACCGAAAATATTCACTTAAATCCCAACAACAAATTACCAAAATAGAAACAGATATACCCAAACAAAAGCCACGATCAGAAACAATAAAAGAAAAAAAGAGAGTGATTAATGAAGAGAAGTTTGGGTTTTGTTCGAGAAAAAAAAGAAAAAAAAAAAATTGAGAGCGGAGGATTTTTTGCATGGACGTTAGGAGGACGTTCAACTATAAGTAATGCAAACATACAATTTACGTTATCCTACGCGCCTTTTCAGACCGTTTCAACCACTACAACTTTTTTTAATAAACTTATTTTGTATTTTACATTGAAAAATATTAAGATTTTGTATTTATTTATATTATTATAAAATTTTTAATTAAATTTGGTAAGCAATATTAATTTAGTCAAAAAATTACACAAAATTAAAATATAAAAATAAAAATATATATTATGTCTTTTATTATTTTTAATTAAAATTATTTTTTCAAAAAATTTTACATATTTTTTAATAATTTTTCCATTCATGATCAATTCTAATTTATTTTAAGTAGTTTATTTGCTTAAAAAATTATCAATTATTTTGTATTTTTCTTTAAATTAAAATTTCGTTAATAGTATTAAATCTATTGTAAGCGGAAAGTTGCGTTACGATGGCGCGTGTGGAAATATTGGACGCCCGTTTCTGCTTGTTTTATTGTAAAGCATTTAACACGTGCGTAACAAAACTCCAAGGTCCAAAGTTAAATAACGGACGGTGAAAAAAAGAAACCAAAGGCTAAAAGACTGCTTCAAAGTTCACAGTCAAACTTACTAAAAATCGATTTTTACTGTCCTCTCAGAACCTTTTAACGGCCTCAATTTACCCAAACACCATGCCTACTTTTATGGACACGTGTCCTCTCCATCTTTTATATTTCTCCCATAATATTTTTTTTAATTTATTTAAAAATACTGAAATTTGAACATCAAAATTTGAAGTTTTTACTTTTTACATAAAATTTAAATATCAAAATTCAAAGTTTTTACTTTTTATATAAAAATATTTTTAAAGTTAAATAACAATTTCAATTTTTTAATATATAAAAATCACATCTTTAATATTCATATCTTAATATTTAAATATACCTTTTAAATATAAATATTAAAAAAAAGTAAAAGTGATGTCAATAAATAGTACTCTCTAATTCTCTACAATGAAAGTTTAAAATGGAGTAAATTTGAAATGTACTGTGTACATTTTGTTAACCAAGCAAAACCATGACCCTAAGAAAAATTAAAATTCAGGTCATAGGTGACAAGTTTTTGTGTACTTTATCTTACTATAATCATTTTTAATATATATAATATTTTATTGCATTAAATTCATATTATATAAATTTTATAACATTCATAAATTATATCATGTTTAAATTATTTCTTCTTGTCATGTTTAATATTGCTGAATTTATAAGTGGCCCTAAAGATTTACAAGGGGCAAAATTCATAAACTCCCTAAAACTTCCCACGTATCATTAGAATTTCAACTGGAATGCGGCTAAACAAAGCATTGCTTAATAGAGTACTATTTTCAAAGGTTAAGGTCTATGACCTAATGGTTCTTCATTTGGGTTAACACACAAGGAAAAGGAAAGAATGAAAAAGGAAAAAAAAAAAAAAAGTAAGAACATCGTTATATTTTACCCAAAAACCAAACAAACAATAGTGTTTACAAAATTGACTTGTAACTTGGTACACCAAATTTTTTCCTATTTCTACATCTCTGACTAAAACCAAACCCGAACTAGTGACCGGAGAAAGAAATATGATTTACCGTTTTTCTGCTTCCTTCCAATGGCAGAATAATGTACCCGTGCAACACCTCGAATCTGGTAGATTGATAATATACAGCTTTAGCAATGCTAGACATGGAGGATGCTTTACAAGGAAAAGGCCAAGCTGTTGATAAGAAGATGAAGACATCCCGACACGTTCACAAGCAATCCAAACCATAGAAGAATCATATACAGCGGAGATAACTAACCTTTGCTATCTGAGTGAAAAACACAAATGCCTTGCCGATCACGATAAATAACGATCGGACAATCTACTATATATCGAACAAAGAATGAATTTTTGGACTTGAGGTTTTAAATTACAAAAATGGCAACTCCATAAACTCGAAAAGTTGTATTAGTAGAGTTATAAAACTCAAAGGTATAAGCTTGAATGGCATAGCGCTCGTTGAGCTACTCACACTAAGCTGTCCTCCATTTATGAAATCTTTACTGGAAGTAATGGAGACATTTACAGATAATGAACCTAACAAGTGGAAATTCAGAGGAATGTAAGCGACAATGTTGCTAAATGAACCAATAAAGTTTAGGGTAAAAAGCATATATTTTTATCATCGAACTTACAATCATAGTTAGCCCATCCAATTCGTTGACGAGCAAGATCATAAACAAATATCTTATCTTTTAGGACAAGATCTGCAAAAAGGGTAACCACAAAATGGTTAAATTCATCTTTGAGAAAGTAAAGAAGAGAAGCAAATACGTAAAATCTATGTTGATCCAACTTTTCATTTTTCTTTAAGTACTCGAGATATATCTAGGCATAGGCATGGGGCTAGAACCCTCCAAACAAGTGGAAAACTTTAAAAAAAAATTGATCATACCCATTTTGAACACATATCCGCATACGACACTCACACCCAAATCCAAATAACATAGCTCATTTTATACTGTGGAGCAAAGACAATTGTTTCTAGCTCCAAACTTTATTCAATTCAGAGAAAACCATATCTAACCTCCTAAAATTGTTGTTCCACCCTGAGCCTTTTGGAAACCAATGCACCACATTGTAGCACCATCCTGGGGAAAAAAAAAAAAAAAACGATCCGTTACACTTCAGCAGCAGAATTTCCATTAACAACAATCATTTCTACTTCATAACAACTTACATAGAAACCAGAGCGTATGAGATAGTCTTCTGGTTTTAACGTCATTGATGCACCAGCAGCAAAATTTAGATTAACAGGGGGAAATATCTGATTTACACTGTATACAAAACAGATGTCAATCTCATTTGTAGATAAAATGATACTAGGTGCATGGAAGAAATAAGTAGGTGGAGATCAGAAAAGCAAAATAAAACACCAAA
This sequence comes from Adansonia gregorii, assembly GCA_038382025.1. Lineage (NCBI taxonomy): Eukaryota > Viridiplantae > Streptophyta > Magnoliopsida > Malvales > Malvaceae > Adansonia > Adansonia gregorii. The sequence goes on along the minus strand of JBBYHO010000001.1, from coordinate 1,114,654 downwards.
TTTCTCTGAAGAGAAAGATAACAATTAAATTACGACATAAAAGATAAAGCTAGAGAATTAACCTGGTGGGAACTAGATAACACTGGTTTCCTTTAGACATGTTGGTAGTGACAGATGGTGAAACAGTAGCAGTTATCTGCAAATTCGATATACGAGTCAACTTCAGAATCCATTCAAAGTAAAGTAATACAATATAACTAAATATCTTATGCTTTCAGGGTTGCAATTTTAAAAAGAGATGTTTGTTTCCTATGTCACCATTTACTTTGCTTTACTTTAAAAAAAATTGAAAGAATATTCATAATATCCATACTTACAGCACTGACAAATGGATCATATGCCTCTTCCACAAGGTATGCCAAAGTTGTTCCAGAGTCAACAATAGTACCACGATTACCGCCTGTTGCAAAAACTGCTGGATCAATTTGCAACAGCTGCCCATTGACAGCAATGCTCTGTAGCATTAAATTATAATGAGGCCTGAAAATTTTAAACAAGGAAATAGTCAAGCCTGCCAAAAATTTGGTAGCCATATTCCAAGTGAAACTGAAAGATCATAAATCTGCTAAAGAAATATTTACATGATAAAGACTGAGATGGTTCATAAAAACATCCATTCACAAACCAAAAAATTTAAAAATATATATAAGCATGTTGACAAGATCTACCCCACCCCTTCATAAACCTAAACTCCTTCCCATCCCACTGTTGAAAAGAGTGGAAAATAAAGTGATGTGGGACAGTAGAAAAACCAAGCTTTTGCAAGATTCAAGAGTAGCCTTAACTCATGGAAATAGTTGTAGTACAAGAAACATGCATGGCAGTATCAAGTAATGCCTTCCCCATAATACCACAAACTACATTGAGAACATGCTTTAAGATGTTAAAAAACAACGTTTTAGAATGACTGATTTCCAATTTCAAGAAACATAGTCCAAGAGAATAGTCAACAACACCCATCCAGTCTTATGTTATGCCAAAAAAGTCCACCCAGCAATCCATCTAACTGCTGGGAGAAAATGCAGCACTAGTTCTTGATAGGATTTAAGGTTTAATAACAAAGAAAATCGCAGGAAAGAGTCAAAGGCCAGGACGGCACCAACGCACAAGTATATGCCCTACTTTCCCTCTCTTTGACATGAAATGTTAGTCAGGTGCCCAGCATTTATGCTAATAAGTGGAATAAAGTTCAAAATAACCAAAAGCAAGTGACCCTGTTAGACCGAGGGAATAAGAAAGATAAGTTTATGCAATTGCAGAATGAATGAATCTGAATTGCTTTATCAACAGTATTTATAAATGGTCCACTTCAAGAAAATAGAACCAAACAATCAGAGTAAAAGCAGCATGGACAAAGACAACAACAGTTATGCAAGAAAGAGAACATACTGTGATGGGACAAGCGGACTATAAACAATGCTGGGCTCCATAATCTCACCAAGAACCATTATACCCCCTCCACTGCCATCACCTTTCAAACAATGTGAGAAAACTCTAGGTGTTATACCCCGTGATGATAATTGTGATATAACAGACAGATCACCTCGGCCAAAGCCAAATATCCCATCCACAGCTTTATCTGTCTTAGTTAAGTCACCAGACTGATACGTACTGCACCTGTTTCCACAGTGTCCAAAGCGGAATAAGTTTGGAGTAAAATGGTGAGATTAACATGAGACAAACAGCTATCAATACTTTATTTGATGAAAGATACAGCCAACGGAGAAAAAATAAGCAAAATTGCTTTGTTCTAGATGAAAGATACAATGTGCAACTTACATGACCATGTTTACATTCCTTCGTCTATGGTAAAATCAAAGTGCACTACCAGAACTCAATTAATTCACATTAACCTCATTCAAGGTGTTCAATTACTTACAATTGCCTAATATCCAATCCAAATCATAGCATTTAAATATTTTAATCTTATGATCCATCATACTTGAGGATCACACCAGACTAACACTAATTGATAACCATATAAACTTTATCTCACAAGAAGAATTTCATAATTGATTAAGACGGTTGGGCCCTTTTTTTATTTTTCTCATTCTTCTTCCATGTCTTCATTCATCTTAATAGTTCCTTCCAATCCTATATTATTAGGAAAAAGCAAATCTATATTGAGTCATCAAAGCTCACCCAAACACAACGAGGGCTGATGAGTTAGCAATCAAAGACTGTCCCAAAACGGTGTTAAAATACAACATATCAGATACATAATAACCAGATGTCCCGCTTCCATCTCCATACTGGAAGGTGTAACTGCACTGATTACTCTGAGAGCACTGAGTTGCAGTGGTTTGAAATTTCGAAGAACACGCTGGATCTGAACAAGAAACCAGCCTAGCAGATGATGAACTTGCAATGTCAAATAAACTGAGCGGAACCTGTGCAATGCACGACTGAACAAGTGAGCTAGCAATTACATTCTCAATTGTTGTTTCCTCTTAAAACTCATGAAATTATTGAAGCAAAGGGAAGGGATTTTACTCCAAGCCCGCTTGACTGGGGACAATCAGTGCAAGAACTGCAGGTCACCCATAATATGTCACTTCCAGTGTCAATCTGCACATTGAATTCTCTAGGAGGAGATCCAAGTTTCACCTTTGTAAAATAAAGCCTAAACAAAAAAAAAAATTAATTAATTAATTAAAAGAACAAAAAGGATTGCAGAACAAAATCAATGCCACTATCTAAATTCCAATACGTTATCATTCCAATTTCAAGGTAAAGAAAGTGAGGAAAAGCAAATTCAATTGAAGAAAATTAAGACAAAATTGAATGACAAAAATAATAGCAATACAAAGAAAGTTTAAGTAAGACCAGTTTTATCTTTGGAAAACCCAAAAAGAAAAAAAATCTTGATTTTTCTTTTCCTTCACCTCTCATTATCTTCCACTTCTTCAGCTGTCAAAAATAAGCGTACAGATGAAGCAGGGAAAAAAGTAAAGACTTAAACGCTATATTCAGTAAATAATAACCCAAAAAAGAACTTTATTGATAAATAAAGAACGGAAATTTAGCCAGTTTCATACAAATTCGCCAAAGAAAACTCATTAAAGAACTCATAAATTCAGCTTAAATGGGGGAAAAAACTTACCTAAAAGGCCAGATTAAATTCATCAACAAGGAAAACAAAAATCCAGTAATGCAAAATGCAAAAAGAACCACAAAAAGTGAAAACAAGAAATAAAGGAAAAAAAAAAAGAGTAAGTTCAAATTACCCGACGAGGTAAGGATCAGAGGAGCCTTGAACAGAGAAGTCGACGACTCCACCGACGAAACCCTGCAAGATTCGGGAGTGTCTGAGTTGGTCACGAGCTATGAGTTGACTCAACTCTACTCGATTGTTCAAAGGAATAGCTCTTTCCAATGGGATAACAGCACAGCAAACCAGCGACAAAACTGATAAAAATCCCAAGATCAGCTGACTCAAAGCCCACATTTTCCCAAAGGCTTTGAGAAATACAAATTTAAAAACGGATTCTTTTTTATTATTATTATAAAGATAGATCAAAATAAAAAGATTGATCTTGTTTGGTTCTCCGCGTTAAGAACACGAGAGAAAAGAACGACAGTGTTAAGGAACAGAGATTAGGGGGAGACTGCTCTTTTTAAAATTTTCGAGGAATGGATTAGATTGGTTACTTGGCAGCGAAATTGGGGGAGCTGAGGAACAAAAGCAATATAGGCGTTACTAGGAGATGTGGAAAGACGAAAATATCCTTAATTTATTATTAACAAGAAGGCTTCTTCTGAGAGGGGGGGCATTAAGGGAATTCAGTTGGGCAATGATTTGACAGTAAATTTCGTGGTTGTTACGAAGCCGACTTATAAGTTAGACAGGTCGAATTATTTTAACTTAAATTAAATTATTTTTAATTTTAAAATTTTAAAATATTTTTATTTTGATTTAAGATATTTTTTAATTTATTTTTTAAAATATAATTTTTGATTTTGTGGAAATATATGTGCTAAAAGCTTAATTTATGTAAAATTAATTAAAAAAAAAAGGTTGTGATCGTGTTGAGGAGAGATATTGCCAGTAACCTAAAGTCTTTGATGGTATAAATTTAGAGATGCTTATTGACTTATGATTGACTTCTAGTTGACTCAATTTTTAAAGATTTTTATTACCAAAATCAACCAAAATTCGATAAGACATTGACAATGATTAAGTCCTGAATCAATATTTATTTACAAACCATAAAAGAAATTTTTTTCGATTATGAAAAATTTTTAAATTTATAAAATAAATTAAAAATATTTATATTTGATATATTATATATAATTTTATATATTAATAAATTATATATAATATCACTTAATAATAAAATGAATTATTTATATTTATTTTACATATTTTAAAGAGTGTTGTATTATATATTAATAAACGTTTAATTTACATTAAAATAATTTTAAAAAGTTATTTTTTAGACGTTCAATAAAAATATGACATTTCATATGTTGTTAAAGTGTCATGAACAATATTATATATTCATAAACAATAAATTAACTCTTTTTAATTTTTTGACATTAATTAACATTATGTTTGAATATTAAGTTTAAATCTAAAATTGGAAATCTAAAACCCCTAAATTATAAACCCAAAATGATAAATCATATATTCAGAACCTTAATCTTAAACTATAAATATTAATGTTAAACCTAATCGCAAGCATAAAAAAAAATTTGTAAATATAAAAAAAAACTTGTTTCATCTTTTATTTAATTAATTAATATAAAAATTTAAAATTATTAAAATTAAAATATTAAAAAAATTTAATACAATAAAATATATACCATTAATTAAAATATTTTAAAAATATATAATATAATATATTTTTATTAAATATTTAAAAATAATTTTTTAAAACCATCTTAATATAATTTCAACACTATTAATAGTAATAGTATCCAAATTCGAAAGACCGTGCGGTGCGTGTTAGCACGCCAGACTTGACCAAAGGCCAAATGGGGGCCAAACGAGACGAGAGTCATTAGACTGTCAGAACACCACGCGCAGCTGTTGGGCGAGGCGACGAAGATCTTGACGCGACGTTTTATCTATGAATTGCCTTGAAGCGAGCCCAAATGAGGTCGGGTCCCACTATCTTCAAACTTACAAGGGAAATATAATCACTTGCTAGCCACAAATCTACTAAACACATAAATTTTGGAGTATAATAAATTTGATTTTTCCTTCGTACATTTCTGTGCAACAGATTACTTTTTATTTTTTACGAGAAAAGAAAATTAGTAATTCAAATTAATATTAATAAATTAATTCAAATTTTAGTGTATTTTTTAAATTTTAATTTATTTTTAAATTTTAAATTTTCATTATTTAATTTAATTATAAAAATATTATGTAATTCTCTTAAATTTTTAAAGATTTATAAGTAATTTGCATACTATTTGAATTAATATTCAATCGGTAGCTTCAAACTTTAGTTTATAATTGTTCTTAAAGGGACAAAAAATTATTGGAGAGCATATTATTATTTTGGTAATTTGCAATTAACTAAAAAATTAAAAACAAATATTTAGTATGTAGTGTTATGGCCCAAAATCATAATGCATGCCTAGGTTTGCGTCGCATGAAATAGAAACTTCAAATAATTGGAGTGGTCCAATCAAAAAGCAATATCGATTTCTATGGTTTTAATTAAATATATATATATAAGAGAAATTTGACGTTTCAATTAATGTTTTTTTAGAAGTCTATTAGGATTTAGGAGCAAGCTAAAATTCTTTAAAATGCCAATAATTTTCCATGGTTGTTGCTATTGTTGCAGTCCAATAACAGCCACAAATTTATTATTATTATAAGTCATTTTCATCAGCAGGCACAGCCTGGCATATACCTACAGAAGTTGGATATGGGATCGAGACTTCACCATTATTAAAGGGCAGCCATGAAGGCAAAAATCCTCCCCCCTCCCCCCCCACAACTACTAATTGTTCTTTGAATTTTGATAATTGATATCTTTCTTCTTACTTCAACGACTAATATTATCATGCATGGGAAATTTTAAAGCCCTCTTTCCTGCTTTGAATTGTGTAACCGACTCCAAAGAAACACCTCCATTAGTCAATCATTCATTGATAGAATTTTCCCTCCCGATATTTTTCTTTTAATAAAGTTGAAGATTGACCCAAAGTTTTTTCTTTATAAAATAACGTGATTGCTTTTCTTGTTGAAAAACCCTTTACTAAGGGTAACACTATTTCTTTTTTATTTTGTCGATATTGGTGCTTATCTGCTTTATTTTTTCCACAATATGCGCATTTTCATTTTGTTTATAGGAAACCATGGATTGAATCCAGCTCGAATTTGGGAAGCGGGTTTGATTTTGTTCGGTAGGAAGAATAAAATGCAAAAAAAAATGAAAAATAATTGTTACGTTAATGGTTAAATTATAAAGTTTTTATTTCTTACGCTACTCTATCATTTCCACCAAAAAAAGTACATATATTGTGCAAAAGATGTAATGGTTGAAAATCGAGAAAGAAACTATATATATTAATATTTAAATTTATATTTATTGAATTGATATTTATTATGAGTCATTGTATAAATTAATTAAATTAAATTTTAAATTCAAAGAAATGTACATTCGGTAACTGATGATAATCAATTAAATCATATCAATATACCAAAAAAAAAAGAGAAAATTGAACTATTTAAGATGTATCGTGTACGTAATTATTACTAAATAGAGTAGTAGAAGATAAAAGTCATTTTAAAACGTTTGTATGTTTCAGCATTTTCATGTGTTGGACGAAGGCAAAAGAAGGGTGGAAACTTTGGGCACTGAAGGGGCTTTGTGAGTAGCCAATTCAGCTAGTTCATCAACAATTTTGTGCCATAATTGTTGAGGTTAAGAACCAGTTAAAATTCTTATACAAGTCAGTATTTTTCGTGGTCGATTTATGGCAGGTAGCCCAAAAGCAGCTGCAACTATTGTTTAATTCATTAAGGCACAGCCTGGCATATAATTACAAGAAGCTGGATTTGTTATTGAGACATTCCATAGTTTACTATCATAAAAGAAAAAAAAAACAGATTTAAATCCTAAGATCAACCAAACTCAAATCTTAAATGGAAACTTTCTTCTTTGTTTTTATTAGCTAGCAATATTGAAAAACAATTCTTTGGCTCTATTCTTTGAAGTACAACTCACTCAAAAGGACACTCTCATATTGTCAAATTATTTATAGCACAAAGATACATCATTCAAGAAATCTCAAATTTTATCAACTTTAGCACATTACCAACCTTTTCTAATAAAAGTTGATGATTTAACCCTTTTTTTTTCCTTCAATTTAATAAGATTGCTTTTCTTGGTGACAAATCGGCATTGTTTTTCTTTTTATTTGAATCTCTATGCTCTTTAATTTATTAAAAAAGCTGGCTTCTAGTTTACAAAAATCATGACCCATGATCCAACTCAAATTTAAAAGGAAGAGACCATATCTAATAACATAATCTTATATTTTTTTGAATTTGAGATTAAATATTAAAAGTGGATATCTGTTGAATACATATACATATATATATGTATATATATAATTTTTTTACAAATTTTTATATATTTAAAAAAATATATCTTGTACCTGTGTTTAACTGGTGTTGAACACAAC
>JBBYHO010000001.1:1086993-1102179 GCA_038382025.1 Adansonia gregorii | reverse complement strand
GAATAGTTTATGTATTTGTATTATTTTTATATATTTTATTATATTATAATTATATTTAAAATATTTTATATTTATATAAATTTTAATATATTAAATTATTTATATTATATAAATTTTAAAATATTTATATATTTTGTATTTTATTTTAATAATTTTTATTATTTTTGTGTTTTTAATCGAATTTAATAATATAAAATAGTTCCATGAAAATGAGATTGAAGTTACACAAGTACCCACGAAACCGCAACAAAACAAACGTCTCTCAAATCTTCTATCCTTTAAAACCTAATCAAAACCAGCGAATAAAAAGACAAAAAAAAGGCTCTTAAGGGAGATAGTAGCAGTTATGGAGGACGAGACGGCTGAGAGCAGGAACAAGGCAAGACTAGCCATTATGGAGCTGGCTAACATGATAAGCGTTCCCATGTCACTCAACGCCATCGTCCGCCTAAACGTGCCGGACGCTATCTGGCAAGGCGGCGCCAACACCCCTCTCTCCGCCGTCCAGATTCTCTCACGGATCCTTCCTGCCGGAAGCGGAGATCCTGAAAACCTACAGCGTATCCTCCGCATGATGACCAGCTACGGTGTCTTCGCCGAACACCTCGACGGCACTGAATCCCCTGAAAGAAAATACTCCCTCACTGACACCGGAAAAACGCTCGTAACCGATGCCGAGGGCCTATCCTATGCACCTTACGTCCTCCAGCACCACCAGGTAGGCCCGCCAATCCTTACTTTTCTTAATTGAGTTCTCGTAATTATTTAAGAAAGAGTTCAGCATTTAAATCATCACACTAATTTAATTAAATTCGCATTGCTTAATATTCACTAATAATTGACTGACTGAATCGAGTTAACTCTCGTCATTGGTAGAGTTCTGGATCTTTCCAGTAATATCAAGAAATTAATTAAAAAAAAAAAACAGAATTGAGCGATTATATTAATATCACTGTATAATTCAGGATGCTTTGATGAGAGCGTGGCCATTGGTACACGAGGCAGTATTGGATCCAAAATCAGAGCCATTCATGAAGGCGAATGGTGAGGCAGCTTATAGTTACTATGGGAAGAAGCCAGAGATGAACGGGCTGATGCAAAAGGCCATGTCGGGTGTGTCGGTACCGTTCATGAGAGCTATATTGAACAGCTATGATGGGTTCCAAGGTGTGAAGAGATTGGTCGATGTGGGAGGCAGTGCAGGGGATTGCCTCAGAATGATTTTAAAGAAACATCTCCATATCAATGAAGGAATCAATTTTGATTTGCCTGAGGTTGTTGCCAAAGCCCCAACCATTCCGGGTTAGATTTTTGCTCTTCCTTATTGGCTATTTTGGAATTTTCATTTTTTAATGAACATTCATAATTTTGAATACACTAATCCATATAATATAACAAAATAATTTAAAATATAATATATATATATATATATAAAATAACGTATATACAAATTTTGGGTTATTGTTTTTTTCTCTTGATTGAATTGTTTCGTTTCTACATAGCCTTGATTTTGTTTAAGTAATTGGAGTGTTGTAGGAGTGACCCACGTTGGAGGTAACATGTTTGAATCAATTCCGGCCGGTGATGCAATCTTTATGAAGGTGAGTTTGATATTTTCGTAATAATTTTGCCATTTTCAATACTAAAAGGTATGTATGTTCATGAACTGCCTTTCTTTATATATTTAACTGGTCACAAGTTCAATGCCAACCCAATCTTTTTCCATTTTTTATTTATAACTAGGGAAGTAGGAATATTCATCCAAGTAAAGATAAAATGCATTGATTTTTTACACACTTTATAATCGAACCGACCTAACCTTATTTAATGTTTACCCACTTTATGTTACCGACCTAAACCTGCCTCATTGTTTTATCTTTGAAGGAAATGTTAGTAGGTTTTCTGTGTAATTGGGTAAGGTGATACTTATAAGAAAAAACAATACAAGTAATATATATATTATTTTTTAAATTTAATTAAAGTAATATATTAAATAATTTCTTTTTTTAAAAAAACTAGTGTTTATGTTCATTGGATCCTATTTTTAAATATTAATATTTTACAATAAAATCTTGAACTTTTATATGTAATAAAAAATAGTACTAAGTAAACGAGTGCGATAGTCAATCTAGCTCGATTTATATTAGACTAGGCTTAGGTAAGAGATTCTATTGTTCAAGCTTGTCCGATCCAAACTACTATTTAAATCATAAAAAAAAATTTAAATTAAATTATAAATATTAATATAAAAATAAATTTAACTTTTAATATTTTTAAATAATAAAATAAAATTTTGAATTAATCTAATCTAAATATGAGTAATGAAATAAAAAAAATTCAAATCGAAATTCAATGTGATCCTATTAATAATTACCTCTAATACTAAGTATATTTACTAATATTAACTCATATTTTTAATCTGCTAATTTTTTGTGAAATTAATACAATAATTTGCTTTTTTTTCTACCCGCGATCTTGGTGTTGACCTAAACACCGACAATATTCCCAGCCAATCAGACTATTTATCCATTTCGGAACTTGAAAGCATCTTTTTCTTTCTTTTCTTCATAAATCAGAATTTAAGTGATCTTTTTGCTTAATTTTTCTTTTTTTTCTTTTATTTATTTTTTATGGGAGACATGTTACTTAGTGTTTATTGAACCTTGTCAAGATAATACTCCTATTTTATGTAAATATTCTGCTCTTTAATTTGTAGAAATTAGCATCTTAAATAATAATTTTTTTTTTCTAAAAGAATTAGCATTTGGTACAATGATAATTATATTTAACTCATTCGGATTAAAAATAAAGTCAACCTAAACTCACTTTTTCCTAATTAATATTTTTAAATATATTTTTGAGATATTTTATTAATTTTATTTTTAAATTTTAATAATTTTTTACAATAAATTAAATAATTTTTTATAAATCAAATATTTTTTTAAAAAACAATAATAAGTTAACAATTGTTAAAAGCTGCCTAGCCTAATTGCCTACAGCCATCTCAAACAAGGAAAAGCCACATCACCACCGCACTTCGGATTTTTTTTTTTTCCTCATTGGATTATCCAATTTTGGGGAGGATGTGAATGTTGACATGCTTACAAAGATTAGTGGTTGTGTCTATTAAGGTGTTCAAAGTTAGGATAATTATTAATTCATTGATTGTAAAATGAATAAATTAAATTAATAAAATAATATGTATATTATTTATTTATTTATTTAAATATATTTTATAAGATATTATCTTACTGTTCTTACTTAATGGAGGTTTTTTTAATCACCTTAAACTTATTAGGTCTAAAAGTGCCCAAGTCAGCATTGTATTCCTCTGAATCTGATCCGAGATGTGGCAATTGGGCGGCCAAATAAACCAATCAAAGCTTTTAGTTACTTGCCCACTCCCAGACAAGAACAAGAACATGTCGTCTGACTTGTCGTTTCGTTATCAACTTAATTATTATAAATCTACACATTATGTCATTGTCAGCTTGGCATTGGGTGTTCCATATTCTCTAGCTAGCCTAGCTTTAAGTCCCTTATAATTGTTAGGACTAACCCCACAAAAACTTTACCATTAATTTCTAAATTTTAATTACTTTTTATATTTAAAAAATTTATAATTAGACGTCATAATTGTATTTCTTTAACAAATTATTCTAATGGATTAGCCTATTATATAAAATCTTAACATGATATGATTGGTCATTATTAATTCACTACCTGCCAAAATAAATAATTTTTTAAATACTAATGTGGTATTAATCTGATAACATTTTAAAATTAGTTAATTAAGTCATGGCCATCTTTTAAGTAATGCCAGTAGTTTAGTAAGTTACTTTGTTTGATAAAAATAAAATTTTGGATATCAAATTATAAAATTATTTTTTTACGTGATAAATCTCTAAAAGAATATTTGATTCGAGGATAACCCAAAACTTTTAAGGAGTCTTTGACGAAACTGATAGCATTCATTTTATTATTATTATTTTTTTGGACATTTTGACATTTGGCTTGGCAGTGGGTGTTGACAACTTGGACAGATGATGAATGTAAGCTGATAATGGAGAATTGTTACAAGGCACTTCCTGTCGGGGGCAAATTGATTGCATGTGAGCCAGTGTTACCCAAGGAATCGGATGATAGTCATCGGACTCGGGCACTACTGGAAGGAGACATTTTTGTGATGACAATTTACAGGGCCAAAGGTAAGCATAGGACAGAAGATGAATTCAAACAGCTTGGCCTCTCTGCTGGTTTCCCTCGTTTTCGAGCTTTCTATTTTGATTTCTTTTACACTGTCTTAGAATTTCAAAAATAGAATAACACCTTTCTGACGCTGTTGCTTGCATTAGAAGGATGCTTGTGTGGAATTTAATAAACTTAATTTAGTTGGTTGATATAATTACTTTTCAGAGATAACATTTCATAAGTAAATTTAAAATTCGAATCTTTGCATTTATAATTTTTTATTTCTAACCCCGACCTACTTTGTATAACAAAAGGATGCTTGTATCATTTTGGTTTTGTTTTTTCAAATAAAACCGTAATATTTTCTTTCAAGGTATCAAAATTTGAGATTTTCTATCAAAACCTTGAAATTTTGACATGCGTGTGAGATGGAAAGTATATAATATTTAGTTATTTAACTAATTTATTAGCGCATGATCAAAAAGAGACTTTACCACTGCTTTTGTTTCTTTTCAAATTCAACTTTATATCAGATGCATCTGTTGTAGTCATTGCACTCTTTTTTAAAAACCCAAATATGCTGATAATGATTTCTAATGTGGAAATTTAAGAACAAATTTATTCAATATTTTGTATGCATCCTTCCTTTAGTTATGGCTTAAGAGATTTGATCAAAGAGTTATATATAAACATGAAGCATTGCATTATATATATATATATAAGAGAGAGAGAGAGAGAGAGAGAGAGAGAGAGAGGGGGGGGATGCCACACGATGAAAATCAGTATAAATCACGAGAAGAAGTAGCACATTTGGAAAATATGGGAAGAAAACCAACTTTCGATGTAGGTGTAGAAAGAGTTAAAAGTGATCTGTTTGAAACAATATACATATAAAGAGGTCTTTATCGATCGACTGATAGAGTGGTCTCTAGAGGGTTCTCTCGGCAGTTACCCATCTGTCAGGAGCCACAACGTTGGAAATGTAAATTAGGACTTGTTGGCATGGACTACTACTACTAATACTACCTTCTCCCTGCCATTTATGCGTATATAGTTTCAATCAATAAGGTTCCATGCAGAAGATTTAAGTTAATGTTACGGGTCATTAAATCTAAAAAACGTTAAAATAATGACCTTTAAGTACCAGACAGCATAAATAACGATCAGGCTCTTGGAGGGGCTCTCCAGTCAGATACGGCGTATATCGCCGCCATCTGCACGCTGCTGAAATTGGCGCAGCCCTTCCCAGTCAACTGTTAAAACGCGCAAGTGTCAATTTGCATTGATACTGGACTTCCACTTGTGCTTACGCCGCCTTCAATGACTGGTGTCTAGACACCGTCCTTGTTACCACCTAGCGGAGATACGAATTCACCACTTTACATACAGCTTTTCTGACCGAGTAAACTAGAAAATCATTAGATCTCGTACATCCGTGTTCGTTAAATTCATATACTTTATTAAACTTTAATCATATTTAAAATATTTTATATTTATAAAAATTTTAATATATTAATGATTTAAATTATATAAATTTTTAATATAATATATTAATATTATACTTTAATTATTTTTATATCATATAAACCTAGCCACCATTTCCTCTGCTTTTTATCGCGGTGAGGCTTGTTTCGGAGGAACGGGCAATTAGACTGCAAAAAAGTGCAGTGAGAAACGGTGATTGCCACAAGGAGATTGCTTCTGATTCTCATGGTTAACGCTATCGGCTTCTTATAATATGCCGTAGTTTTGAGGTAAAAGAGCAAAGGTAAAGCTTTACTGTTATTGATTCAACCAACCTAGTTCAAATTTTAACATCGACAATCTCTCACCCTGGCTCTGAACCAAATCTTGTGAGAAAAAAAAAGGCAAAAAAAAAAAAAAACCAAAAGGCAAGGGCCACCTGAGGATGTATTATATTCCTCATGAAAAAGAAATCTAGAGCCCTTATTAACATCCCCCGATAGCACTAATAAACTAGCAGAAAAATCCAAGAAATCAAATAATAAGACACAAGTAATTTCACATACCTATTCGCTATTCTCCTAAGCTCTAAGTCTATTAAGCCTGGCTGTTTCGTTAATTGTAGGGCCAGAAAATTTTAACAGTACTTCTCACATCTGAGCTCACACCCAGTTTACAAATTTGAGCTTACTTCTTTTATCAAATACCTACGTCCATCCACAAATTAAATTAAGAAAAAAAATACATACAACTCCAGCCCCTAAAAATAGCTTTTCCTTTTAGTCCATTCCGTTGTATAACTCTGTAAGCTCAGTACCATTAACAACTTGGCAGGAAGGAACTTCTTTCTGTAGCATCGATGTTCCTTGGAAAATCACCATCTGGGAGCAGGATTTTTTATATTCGCTAAGCTGAAGCACACAGGGAAAGTTGAGAAGTTTGAGTAACATGGCAGCCAAGTCGGATGACAGAATATAATCAAATTATTATGTATTGACAAACCTGATCTGGGCTTAACTTCTTGAATCCGAATTTATCAGTCCAGATTGATTCCGCTTCTTCTGCAGCTGGAAGCACAATGTTTTTGACATTCAAGAATCCCAACAGCCTTTCGATACAAGAGAACAGCAACTGGAAGTAGCCCTGCAAGGTAATTTAGTTTAGCTTCCACTAAATCAAGATTTGAGGTGAAGAAACAGATAACAAAACATTCAGGAACTGTCCAAAGTAATACATATTATGCATTCAAAAAACTAATAATTTCCTAAAATCAACAGGAATTAAATGATAAGTGTATGATAGACAACTCCAAGGGAGCCGGCAAGAAGGATTATTCTGCAGATCGTTTGTTGGGCTGGGCAACAATTCCAAATTAGAAAAACTTCCAGTTTGGTAATGAAAATTCCAAAGCCAGAAAATTGGAAATCCAGTTGACTAGGACCATTAAAAAGATGTGGGAATTGCAGGCAAAGGTCATAAAGACAAATCGGGACCATTAGCCTCACCTTCCCATGGTTAGCAATGCTTGTAGCAACTAAAGGGAGTTCTGCAATTTCTCGCCCAAAAACTCGAATTATTCCAGCTGATACAACGAATGAGCTGCAGCCATCAACAAAAGAGAATATTGTCAACATTCTAATAGAAGAAAAGCATTTAAAACTTTTCTTATATGTCTTACTTGATTGTCAATACTGCACAGTACATTCCCCCATATTCTTGGCCCTTTAAACTCCTTCTGTGAGAAACAGGAAGGGAAAGAAAGATGCGAGTTTGTCAAAGAAAAAAAAATTGGACAGCACACTTATGTTAAACATGCAAGCAGATATATCAAGCACATTGAAAGGTCTCATGCATACCCATAGACCATGCATGGGATAAGATCCCGCCCAGTTGTTGCATCAACTATAGGGTCGAAGCATTCCTTGAAAAAAAAAAAAAAAAAGAAAGAAAAAGTGGAAGAAGAAGAAACAAGAATCAGCAAAATTTCAGTGAAATAAAGCAGGCCATCGCTCCGCATATCTTTTATGTTTTGAGAAATAGAATACAAGCCTATGACTTAAGTAGCATATGAAATCAGAGACCCACACTGCAAAATTATTTCACACTAGAAGTCGTGGCTTGAAATGAAACATGCAAATCAAAGCTGCATTTTGCCAAGCAATGTTTGACATTGGCAGGATAAAATCCTCGTTACATAAATCTCATTGGAAATGTACATTTACGATCCCATATCCCACAAAAGCCTTAAAGCAACCTCATCGCACAGGCATCAAAGCAGCTAGTGTCATTTTGTTGAAGTGAAACAAAATGCAGCCATTTATCAATCCTTGCAGTTTAAATATTCTTATGAATTTAAATTTGTACAATCATTCTATCTTTCTATATATAGGTTTAAGGTGCGACAAGCTCCACCATGATAATAATGTCAAAGCAAGGTGACAGTAAGATGCCTCCAAATTTTTGTGATGATAAAACAGGAAAATAAATAGCTAATGCTAAGGAGAAGTAATGAGATAAACATAATATTAACTATATAAAAACTGAACATTAGCCTTTCCCTACCTCTGTAGCAGAAGGATAAAAGAGAAACCTAAAAGGTAAAGAAAAAGAGGAAAGAACAAGGACAAAAAAGTATAAAGGTTGCGGTGTTACTGATATGCAACACATTCAACCCAGGAAGCATACTTTCCCAAATAAATACTTGAAAACAAACATATGATACTTGAAAAAATTACTGAAAAACATTGCATGGCAGCCGTTTATCAACAGTGGCAACAACCACTGGTCATAGAATGAAACATCTACAACATGAACGAGACTTACATGGAAAATACCAACTGCTTGAGAAAGCAACAATCTAGTTTCAGGAGATGCAAATTTGCCACTAAGAAGCCTCCATCTCACGTCGATATTGATATCAGCATCTAAACACTTTTCCACATACTTCTTCTTTACAACACTCAAAAGAGAATCTGGAAGCTTTTCAGCTCCACAAATGAGCAACTTCTGCAGTGTAGAATGAACCCTACTGCAACCTGAGCAGCAAAACCACATCCCTCTTGGTATTTCCTGTTGTACAAGTGGCATCAGTATTTTCATCCATTAACAGAATAATGTGTCCAATAGACAGGAACAAGGGTATCATGTAAAATAATCAAAGGAACAATAATAATAATAGTAATACATACCCTTAGATCAGCCATTCTATTAGTCCTCAAACAGCCAATATGATATTCTTTCTCGCACTGGTCCAAAATGATTTAAAAAAAAAAGATGCGGAAATCAGTGAAATTAAGAGAAAACATGGTTAGCAGACTTGAAGGCTATGTACAAAACAAGATGAAATAAAAAATTAACATTATACCTGATCACACAGTATAATTGTCCGAGGACCAAATCCTGATTTGCTAAAATCACATGCCCTATATAGAATAAATCAAATAAACAACAATGTCAAGCCAAATCAAAAGGTGTTGAGGGCAGAATTAAGAAAATTTCAGAAATATCACAATGCAAACTGTATAAGAAATGGTCTTCATGAACTATAAGCTTCGACCAAATTCATCCTAGTGTGAACACCTCACCTGCATAATGCGCATCCACTAAGTTCTGCCTCGATGTTTTTAACAATACGTATGCATCTGCTGGTTATTTGCTCTATAGCATCAACTCCTAAAATCCTTCCAGCAGCAACAGCATTAGCATTGTGCTCCACACACTTTTCTCTCCTAAACATGTCCTGGCAATGTTTGCAGTACCAAGGACCACGAGGAATTGTTGGTAAAGATGCACATTCTGCATAGATCAATAAAGTTGCTACTCAATACCAATCACGAAAATCAGAGCTGTAAAACTAATCTTCAGAAGCAACTAAAATGGTCTTCAGCAGGTCACAGATAAGAAATAGGAGACTGAATCTCTATAATTGAAAATTTGAAAGGATAAACCTGCGATCAAGTTTTTTATTTTCTTAGAGATAAAGATAAAAGGTCAAGCTATATTAAATGTGCTCAGCAAAATGCCAATAAAAGCATCTAATAACATGTACCAGGGAGACTATGAAAGAAACTCCACCTCTCCTGCTTATTTTCCTCTGTCCCTACCTTTCTTGAATAGAACATAATATTAAAAAAATCATGCTGAATGTTAAGAAACTGTGTTCTTTTTTTTTTTTTTTGGTTTCTCCTTATCATCTTCTTTAATTAAAATATATAAATTCTTTACCATCTACATTGTCTACGCAAAAACTCTAGTTAATCTCATGCAAAATTAGAGATCCATATCAGGCAAAGAGATTGGAACCTCAGACCTCAGGTTGCCTACTTATCGTTCTTAGCAACGCAAAGAAAGTGTAACTGCTTAGATCAAACCTAAACCCCTAAAGACAAATAAATAGAAACTTAAAATACCACAAATTAAAGCTATGAAACCATGAAATTAAGATCAAACCACCCATCCCTAGAGTTCCTATTTAAAATGAAAAGAAATTCTTCATTTTTACAGTCGGACAACCCTTCAGCATCCATCACAAAGCAAATACTATTTTAAATGAAAGGAAATTCTTAATTTTTACAATCAAACCTTTATGGAAGGCCCTTGGGCATCCATCACAAAGCAAAAGATCTCCACCATCGGCACAAATGATGCATGCATCATCATTATCCTTGGCAGAATAACGACGACCTTTTGAGAGAGATATTGCCAGTTCATGTAGAGACACCCCGTTAGATGTGTAGATATGCGCATAGCTGCAAAAAACACATACATTATCAAGATATAATTAACATAGATAAAGCAACTTAGGAAGAAAGTGTTAAAGCAAGTGATATGAAAACATACGGTTTTCGACGAGAAGCCCAACCAGCGTGAGCTTCAAACTGTGAAGGGCTAACCTGCACAATACAAAAAGCAATAGCATAGACAGACACACAACGCAATTTCAAATTTCAGAAGCTCAAGCAATAATAGCACAATACCTCAGAGTTGCAACAACGACAAATTATCCCAAAGCCCTTTTTGTAACCCTCAAGCAATCTCTGCACATTAAAACCACTCACGCTTTAAACACTATTGACATACGGAGCCCTAAAATAAATTAGTTTTAGCTCAATTACCTGTCCACGGGCATAGTATGCAACTTCAGTTCCATCAGGCAGTCCATCTTCCTCGAATACCAACTTATGCAATCGCTGATCTCTATAGAAACAAATTTCCAAGAAAAAAGAGATTACATCAGAAAAGGAAATGAAGAGCTTAGTCCAGAAATTTATTAAAAAGGCACCAACTTTGTTGTCATCTTCCATTGACTTCCACTGGGTGAATATGTCGGCGATGAGGAACCTTCGAAGGTCTTTGACATCGAAACTGGTTTCACCGGCCTGAGAAATTCCAATAGAAGCACAAAAAGGGATAAATATGAAGAAAATACCAAAGACTATAAGAAGAAGCTTCACTGAAAAGAGCTCGTGTCTCAAAACTTTGCAAGTATAGGAAGTAAAACAGAAGTCAAAAACATACAATCATAAAATGGCCCAAAAAGAAAAGGATAACAAAAAATACTAACTTCTTTTTTATTCTCCATTGGCCCTTATCTTGTGAGGAAATATGCACTGAAGCACTCTTCAAGGACTTTGTGAATAACCCTGGTTTTGTTAACCTGGAAATAATACAGATAAAAAGGGATGCACCAACTATAACCCAGAAAAGAGGAAGACTATTTAACGTTTAAACTATCACCCAGCACCAATATACAGCTTCCAAATATAACTAATTTAATTCCCATGAATGGAGACAAAATGGTTAGACAGAATTATGAAACTAAATGACAACAGTAAGACATAATAGGTCACCAACTTTCTTGTTGTCTTCCATGGACTTCTATTTTGTGAAGAAATAGATAATGAAGAACACTGTGGTGAAGATGTCAAATAGAGCTCTGATGACCTGCAACAATGCAGGAGGCACATGAAAAAAGGCATAAAATATCAATAATTCATCTCATTTTAAAACAAATAATCGAGGACCTATTTATGAGCCAAAAAGGACGGCAACAGACAGCACCCCAAAAAAAACGCAAAATATATTAAGAGATACTAACTTGCTTGCTTTCTTCCGTTGACTCTTATTTTGTCGAGAGATACTCAATGACGCACTACCAAAGGAATGTGACATTAACACCGGTTCTTGTGATCTGAAACAACACAAAAAAAAAAAACATATAAAATAAGAAATGTAGACGTTTATATCAGGTAATAACAGTTATACATTAAGAAAATTATATCAAGAATAAACTAAATTTACTTTCTCGTTATCTTCCATTGACTCATGGATTGTGGAGAGATACCCATCGAAACATTTCCAAAGGAACGTGAACTCAATGCTGATTCTTGCAATCTGAAATAAAACAATGCAACCGAATAAAAGGATGTATCTAGACATTAATATTGGGACTAACTGAAAAACTATAAACAAACATCGCTCCAGCATTTACTTAAAACTTCAGTATGTGTAATTTCATGCTGTAATTCAGTTTCATATCCTCTGAAGGATTAAAAAAAAAAAAAGAGAAGAGAAAAAAATTGCATCTCTACGAAGGAGTATGAATACTGGATAATTATCAGTCAAATAAACTTAGCAAGCCCCTTTTTCCACTATGTGTGAATTAATGATAGCTGAACGTACAATGAAAAACCCCTTCAATAGCATAGAGAGACTTGAATCTATCACCCTAAAGGGGTATTACATGGTAATGAATTGTAATAAATGCTGGGTTATCAGGAAGAGATAGTGCCAATCACAAATAGTTTACAAAATTCACACACATAGCAATTGTCAAACAAATAGAAATTCAACTAACGACGAACATTAAGATCCCTAACCAACCAAACTCCATAGCAAAAGAGACATCAATTATTATTTTTTTAAAAAAAAGCAATGCTAAAGAATGAATACCTAACTCCTGCGCTGGGTGCACTCATTGTGCTGCACTGAGATTTTTTTGACTCTACACATGAATTGCAAAGCGGCCCTATTTGGCCAACATGTATTACAGGAAATGAACCTAGAATCAAGTGAATGACAAAACAGGAATAAGATCCCAATATAATCAAAACCATTCTCGTTAACTGCCTCTGTCAATAATAATTAATTAACAATAGAAAAGTTCACCTCTGCATTTTCTACAAGTGAAACATTTTTGCTCAGGTAAAGCACTAAGGATATTTTGAATTGTTGCTTCTAAAGTATGTAGAGGTCTTCTTCTGCATGCCCTCAACACCTCAAGCAGGCTCTTCCCATTTTCAAAGCAGATATATTGTGCTGCACGCTTGTATTGTTTACAAGCATGAATCTCAAATTGAGACGGCGGAACAACCTAAAATTGAAAGGCACAGAAGTTCAACAACAGCAATTATTGGTTTATGCAGTTACAAAGAGTCAAAAACTGCAATTTAGGAAAGAGATTCCTTACTCTGCGTCCCTTGCACAAGGAACATGAACACAAAATTCCACCGTCTGAAATGATGCCCCGAAGACCAGCTGTCTGAAATTAATAGACAACTAATATAAAGCCTTAAGCTACACACTACATTTAAATTTCGAAGTAAAAAAAAAACAAAGAAAAAAAAAAGAACAGAAACCATATATTCGAAACTAAAAAACAGGGGCAGCAAGGAACTACCTTACTACTTATTGTACCCATGTACACTACTGGAACCCCGTCAAGTAAGCCAGTGTCAAAGAGCTCTTTAACTGTCATTGGACACTTAGTAAGGGCAACTTTTTTTGACATTTTCAACTCCAAATTCTTCTTCGGAGTCGTCAATCCACTTTCTTCAGCTGTTTCCTCTCCACCAAAATTTGCAACTAAAACATTCTCAACAGTCTGCTGTTCGCACTCCAAATTGTCTACTGTTTCAACTTTTGGTCCCAATAACGATTGCTTAGACCGCCTCAAGGCCTTCAAGCATAAGTCATCATTACTTCCATTATAACTGTCAACAATCTGCAACGGAGATCCTTCAAAACCTCCTTTCCCAACCAGACATGTCTCCACCTCATTCAACGACACCTCTTTGGACATCAACATCGCCAAATTATAGCTAGACACTTTGCGAAGCTTTGATTGAACAACAGGCATACCATCTACTCCGATTTCCTCAACTACCAGGTTCCCTACAATGGCATTTTCCCCAATAATACGGCTTTCTTGAATGAGGGCATCTACAAGTGGACCCCCTTCAACAAAATCTCCTACAACTAAGCTCTCATCAACCAAATTTTCTACCACTGCATTATCCCCCGCAACATTTTCATTTTGTGGTTTAGCTCCAATCACACCTTCAATTTCATTATTGGTCACATTACTGGATTCAATCAAAGTTTTATTCTTCTGATCCTCATCAATACATAAGGGCTCTTTAACACCATTTATCGGCTTATTAAAGTCCTCGAGCTTTTGGTTTTCTAAATTCTCCGAAAATTCACCACGGCAGTTAATTCTTGACTTTTTAACTCGAGTGTAAACAATGTAACCATTCACTTGAGTACCTTTAACTCCTTTACAACTAGTACTACAACTCGCCTGAGTTTCAGACTCAGTCACTGAATCCCGAGTTGGATCCACTGAACCCTCCAATCCAGAATCCAACTCTCGCTTCATGCCTCGCTTAATTCTCAAAATCCACTAAAATTCTGCAAATCAAAAAATATATATTATTATTTATTATCTTCAAAAATAATTAATCAAATAAAAAAGAAATGAAAATTCGAGAAATTTAGCTGCGGTAGAGTGAAGGGTTTTACCGATTATGATCAGATAAGAGCCATGAGAAATTTGATTTTGAGCGAAGAAAGTGAAAAATATGAAGGGAAATTGAAACGGAAGATTTGGAGATCGGATTTGAAGAGATTTAGGGTTTTTCGATTTAATCTTCTCAGATTTAAAGAGGAATCTGAAATTTTTGGGGCTTTTTCCCTTTAGGTTGTCGTTGGGAGATGAAACGGACCAGCTAGAGTTGGCGAGAGAGAGAATGAGATTGGAGATTTTTAAGCGGACGTCAGAATGGCAAGATCCGTAAATAACAAAAAGTGGGAAAGGTTATTTGAATTGACGGTATTAACCCTAATCGATTTACACGTTTGCTGAAGGAGCAGTCGGGCCCTTATTAATTTCTTGAAGAGTGTGACCCAGGCCTGTTAGATTGTGTTTGTTGAGGCCCGGCCATTTGGGCTACAAATTCTCTTTGAACCCAAATAAATATGGGCGAACAAAATTTCGATTCATTCCGCACTCAAACGTACTTCGATCAGTTGTTTTAATTTTTCATTCATATTTTAATCGGTTTAGTTAATTCTTCGATTTTATTTAATTTTTAAAATTTAAAAATTGAATCAATCGAACACTTATTTTTAAAAAATATAACTTTATTCTATTATTATTAAAGATGTCAATTATCATATGTAACCAAAAAAAAAAGTCACTGTTGTTTGGCCCATTGATAAAAGGAATTTTCTTTCTTTATCAATAAGGAT
>JBBYHO010000001.1:1053507-1064455 GCA_038382025.1 Adansonia gregorii | reverse complement strand
TTGGTCCCACCCGCACCGACATTCCAACGTGGATCCAGGGGACCTCCACACTTTTCTCTTCTGTTTCAGATTCCGATCAGAGATCTACCATCTACCAAATAATAATAACAATAATAATAATAATAATAATAATAATAAACAATTTAATTTACCACCGACAAACGTTGTTTGAAATTTTAAATTATTATTTAAAAATTAATACAAATATTTTTTTATAATAATATTTATATATTTTTATAATTAAATTTAAATTAAATTAATTTAAATTAATAAAAATTATATTTAAATCTCGATTAGCTAAAGTCCTTTTTTAAATATTATGCATTCTTGTTTGTGTACGTGTATGGAACAAGGGGAAGACAGCTTGGTCAAACAATTAGATAGTTTTATGATAGGTTTCAAATATATATATATATATGATTCGAATTTAACTTAAAATTTAAGATTTAAAATTAAATTCAAATTTAATTAAATTTTATTTTTAAAATTAAATTTAATTCAATATAAAAATATTAGCTCTATTAAATTCAGCTCGTTCAATAATTCAAATTATTTAATCGATAATAATCAAATAAAATTTAATTTTTTTTCTATTCACACTTAAATAACTTATTAGCAATATCAGTATCGATCCTAAACAGCAGGCAACCAGATGATGACGATGATGATGATAATAAAAATAATATCTTACGTAACCGCTATAAGTCGATCGATTTTAAAACAAGAGCGAAAGGATGGATTTTACTTGATTTGTAGTATGCATTTTACTTCCTTGTTATGGGTGCTGCAATTTGGGCATCTTCATGGGCAGGTTAGTTGCTACTGCTGCTGCTTTTAGTTCAAGTTTCTGGGTGGTTTTCTCCATGTTACTCAAACTTATGATTTTTCTTGAAGTATTTGTATCCAACACTATGTTAAACACATATTTAAATATGGATATAAGATATATTTTTTTAAATTTATAAAAATATTTTTAAAAAATTAAGTATATGAGTATTATATATATATATATATATGCGTGTGTTTTTGGCACTTGCTCCTAAGTCCAAACAACCTAGGTTTCTGTTGATGTAATGATTGTGCAGAAATTTCCTGTTGCCTGTGGACTGGAGAGAGGCAAACAACAAGGATTAGGATCAAGTACTTAGAAGCAGCAATGAACCAGGACATTCAATACTGTGACATTAAAGTTCATTATGGTCCAGGATGCCATTAGTGAGAAGGTGAAAAGCAACAGAGACTAGATATTCTTCAAAAAATTCCCTTTTTTTGTTTTCTTCTTTGGTGTCGATTGTCGAATTGCAATCCGGTTTTTTTTTTTTTTGTGGCCCGTTTTTGTTGCAATTGGGCAATTTCATCCGCTACATGGCAACATTCGTGTCCGGTTTCGTGGTGGGTTTCACGGCCGTATGGCAATTGGTTTTGGTCACACTTGCAGTTGGTCCTCTCAAGCATGTCATTTGCAAAGGCCAAAGTAGCAGCAGCAAAAATTTACCGTATAATCGATCACAAACCAGTATTGATCGAAACAGCGACTCAGGTTTGGACTTTTGGAGTCAGTTACTGGACTAGTTGAACTGAAAAATGTGGACTTTGCATACCCTTTAAAGCCAGATGTAAAGATACTTAACAATTTCTCCCCAAATGTTCCTGCTGGAAAAACCATAGCTTTGGTGGGAAGCAGCGGCTCGGGTAAAAGCACCGTGGTATCACTCATCGAGAGATTCTATGATCCCACCTCGGTTAAAACTATGCTGTCAATGGTTTCAACCGCTAGAGCCAACATCATTAAATCTTACCTCATTTGATGGAATACCCTATTTGGGGGCAAGCCCAGAATGTAAAGTGCTATTTGCACCATTCAAGGGCAAAGGCAAAGGCAGAAAGCAATCAGGCATATGCGCCACTATGAAGGAAAGAGGCTTAAAACTTCCACCCTACTATTTTACTCGGATTTGATTATGTGTATAACATGAGTATGTTTAAATTTTTTCTATGTTTTTTCATATATTTGGAGAATCCTTTATTTGAAGGATCATATCCTCGTACCCATGTCCGGATATGCATCTTAAATAGGTACCTTAAGAATAATAAAGAGCCGGAGCAACATAGTCCAGCTCTCTTTCCATTCAACAAAATTTATTTGAAGAAATGCACGGCATCTAAAAATATATTAACTATGCTCTTCATCTATGAGCAGCAAGAAAGTATGGAGGCAGCTCGTATTTCTAGAGCTGCAGCAATCAAATCCTTAAAAAATGTAGACGGCCAACAGACAAGCATACAAGCCATGAATTGGAACTCTCCAAACCAAAGTTATTCTCCTCATCTTTCAAAGGGAAAGGAATGGAGCATGTTGTTGCATTTCTAACTTGGATATGCATCCTCATTCACGTCATTCTTCCCTATAACTATTTTACTGTCTATGTTGCTCCAACTTTTCATTTTTCTTGAAATGCCTGTGTCCAACACATATCCAGACATATGTCTGATATTGAACATAGAAATCTAATAAAACAATTGAACATACCTACATTGAACACATACCCATGTCTGATACTCATACCTGAATCTGAGTAACATAACTGTTAGATAACACAAGGAAGAAAGATCTAATGTGCGTATGAGCTTCTTAACTTGCTTAATCCTAATAAGCTACACTTTCTACAATCCTTCTATCTAGCACCACTATTCAAGCAACAAATGACATGGTGTGTTAGGAGTTGTAGACCAATAACCACACAGTAGAATGGGAAATACTGATAATGACAAGCATTTTCCATCCATGTTATTATCCTTGCATTATTAACCCTATCAAGAAGAAAAAGACATGTTCAAGGAGGCAGTGTGAGACCAATAAGTCATTTGTCATCATTACACGAATGACCACATCAGACACAACCCATGACTCGACAATCAACACTTTTTGCCAGTGTTGTCGAGAGTGAAAGGCGCACTCTTGGGACTAAAACCCTTATGTTAACTTAGGCACAGTTGGAAATATGCTCGAATTAGGCTGTAATTGATTGGCAATATGCTGTGATTATGTTGTAATTAGACAATAAGTCAACCAGTATATATTAGGGATAATTGTAAATATTTAGTTTCCATAGGTAGTAGATTCTGATTTGATTTTTGATTTAGTTTCCTAGTTTCTTTTTCTAGGTCAACTATCGACTTCTTTATATACCCTACTGTACCCCTAACTTTGAGAATATGACACAGTAAATTTCTCCTCTTTAAACCCGTTATTTCTTCACGGTATCAAAGCTGGTTTTTTCTTAGGGATATTCACAATTTTTTTTTGCCTTCATTGCTGTAGTCTAAACATCAACTCCATTGTTAATATAATTTTCTTTTCAGCTTTCATTCCTGAATCTGTCCAAGAAAATCTACCAGAAACACGTCGGAAATACCAAAGCTTATCATCTCATCCGATGCTATCCAGAAAATCCAACCCTACATATTACTACTTATAAACTCGATGGAAAGAACTTTAAGGAGTGGTACCAATCTGCGAAGATTTCTCTGAAAGCAAGGGGAAGTTTAAGTATATTGTTGAATCACCACCAGATGAGGAGGATCCTAAATATGAAAGTTGGGAGACTGAAAATTATACGGTGATATCATGGCCACTCCATGGAATCTCATATGAGGAAATGCATATATGTATATTTGTAGGTTTTTGTATTTGTCAGAGTATATATATGAAATAAGCTTAAGATATATAACGAGGATAATAAAATCTAAAGAGTGATCCAGATTATCCTACAAAACAAGCAAATTTTATTTTTCTTTTGTTGGCCAATATGCATGATTTTCTTTTACTTTCATGTCTATCATTGAACACTCAAATATTAAAGTATAGAGTTTGATAGTATCCCCTTTCTTACTAGTAAAGGGATAGTTAACAAAAAAAAAAAACTGAAAAATATATTATTTAAAGAGAAATTTAAGCAAGCAAATTTTTTTGTACCTATCGCATAAATGCACTTAGATGCACTAAAAAGTTTTACGATATAATGGCACAGGAAACAGGAATAAAAAAAAATGAATCCACTTATCCAAACAAGCAACAACATTATGGTAGCAAAATTGGTTTCATCAGTAAAGCAGTAACATTATAAGTTGTCAGAAAAGACCTTTCACAGCACCAAAAACCCTCTGCAATAAGCTCTAAATTTGCCAAATCACCAGAACAATCATCATGGAAGGAGCCAAATTCAGAGAGCTCACATTGACATTAATGTTGGTCCATTATCTGGCATACCCATACCAGCAGCTAACTCAGCGTCGAGCTGGGAATGTGGTGCAGGCCCCGACATTTGCTTCAAACTGCATTCGATAAAGCATATATCAAACAAATATCCTTCCCTCTCTTAAGAAATGCTCACTATAAGCATCGGTTTTTAACATTTTAGTTTGTTAGCAATGGCATCATCAGATTCTGCTTCCTGGCACACCACTAGTCAACCACTGGCTAATCTAAGTTGCAATAATCTCTTGCAGAGTCATACCATGCAACATGGAAATATCGAAAAAGGACAAGCTATCCATCTTCACTAAATGTCTAAGAAGCAATCATGGAAGCACTAGCATAGTTTCACACGAAAATCGTAATGTTCCCACCTAATAAATTCTTAATTCTTAACAGTTTTACCAAGACGAAGAAAATTATTGATTAGAATGTGTGGGCTATTAGTATTAAAGCTATGAAGATTTCAAGAAAAAAAAAATTAAACTAAACATTGTAACAACCAAATTCTCTCAATAACACGAGTCTATGTTGCTTCGACTCTTCATTTCCTTTGAAGTGCCGGCATTGTTTGGCATATATCCTAACATGGAAATAGGGATACGACCCTCCAAGAATCCTCCAAATATAAACTTAGAGAAAAATAAACATACCTATGCTAGGAGACATACCCGTACCCAATACTCACACCTGCGTTCAAGTAACACAGACACAAGGAATTCTTGACCCAATAACACCTGAAACTCTTAAACACACGAGATTCTAACTTAATTCATATTAAACATGAAACTTTCTTACTATTTAGAAACAAAAATAGATACAGAGACCAAAAGCTATAACATGAAAATTAGAAAATGGAGTTGCTCACCGTTTCTTGTGACGTTTCGTCTTGAAATGTTCATCCCTCACAGTCAGATTCGCAAAATACCGGCTGAAAAATGTTTAAAGTAACAAAGTGTATTATACAAGAATTCAACATTTTTTTTTTGTATTTTTCATTTTTCTGGCAACAAAAACAATAGCTTAGATCCCCAATCAAATTAAAACAATTAAATTCATAAATAATTGTACTTACTCGCAGTGTAAGCAATAATATTGGCCCATTCCAGGCAAATCGTCATCGCGAGGCAATGGCTTCTTCTCGAAATCACCCTTTTGCAGTTCCTCATAAACGGCGTCATCACGTGAATCGAAAATATTGGTCAAGGAAAAACAAATAGATTTAACGTAAAAACGTAAAACCTTCGATCATGAAAAAAAAAAAAAAAGAAAAGGAAAATTACATTCAATTAAAATGAAAAATGAAAAAAAAAAAAAAGGATATCTTTGAGGAGGAATTTGGTGCGGCGAGCTGTTTTGTGAGAAAATCTTCGCTTCTTTACTTTCCGGCTTGGGCATTTTCCTCCCATTTTCCCCCCTTTCTTAACAGAATTATTTTGAATAGCCCTTGATTTGGGAAATTAGGGTTTTGTAATAGATTCATTGAAAAACCCTAGAAAAGTACTTTGTTTTGAGTTGGCAACGTTGTCGTTTTGATCATCATATCCCGTGCTTTGGGCTGAGCCCTCGAGATCTTGGTTTAAGTTGTTCGCGGCCGGATGAAATTGGGTCGAGTTACGATCAAATGCTTTAATTTAAAAGTGTTTTTTGAGTTAAAATAGATCAAATTATGATATAAAATTGTTTTATTAAAATCTCGATAATTTATATGATATTAAGAAATTTTAAAAAATAATTATATAAATTTTTATATTTAAATTTAAATAAAAATTTTTATTACATAAATAATAATTCGAAATGAATCAAGTTAAATAGAAGTCTAGTAAATTCTTACACAAATCTAACTGAATATAAACCGAACAAATTATTTGATCCACAATTAAATTTGGTTTAAGCATGATTATCTTAATTATTATATTGTTTTTATATTTATTAAATACGCATTCATATTATATTTTTGCATCATGTTCAATCCGTAATAAAAATTATTTTATCTTATTAAAATTGATTAAATAAGAGTTCACTTAATGTATTTTTTTTAAAAAAATTACATCAAATCAATTACAAGAAATTAAAAAATATATTATAACAATTATAGACATCTTTTCATTTTTGGTTTATTAATTAATTCTTGTAGACAGTTATTCACATTTGCCTTAAACAATTTCAAAAATAGTAATAGGGTGAAATGCTATATATAAACCTAGTTCATTTTATGATTCTGAATGATTTATTCATCGGCTGAACTTTAGATCCGATTTAAATTAATATTTAAAATTAAAAATATATATTTTTAAATTTAATTATAAAATATATATAAATATTAATATAAAAATAATTTTTTTAATTTTTTATTAATTATAAATAATAAATATAAATAATTTAAACGGATCAAATCGAATTTGAATTTGAATAAAAAATTTAAAATTTTTCGGGTTGCATAATTTTTACTTCAATGGGGCAAAATAATAAGAGAAAAATAGGATTAAAAAAAATTAAAAGAGCAAATTATGAAGCTGTAAAAACTGAGATATCCCATGAAAAAGCCTCTCAAAGCAAACAGATTAACCAGAGGCTTTAATTTGGGGTCAAAACATTTTGAGGTGAAGATTGATCATACAGGGGGCATGATCCTGGCGAATTACTTTACACAAATGGATTATTCACCATGGTTACCCGGCATGAAACTCGACTATCAGTGCGTTCATGCTTGACTCGCGCTTTTCAGTATGCCGGGAAGTGGTGGCGACTTAGTGGGCTTACCCGGTGTGGGATGAAGGATCTGTTGCTGTTGTTGGTACATTTCCGACATGCCAGAACCTTTGCCATCGGCAGAAAAATTGTGAGCTGTTTCGTCACTCTACGGTCTCTCACTGAATCCCATCATCGCCTTCAAAACAAAGTCCTCATCATGAAAGCTCAAATGGAGTGCTGAAATCGGAACACCGACAAGACAAAAAGGAACCCACAAAAAACAAATAAAAAAGTAAGCAAACAATCAAGAGATGATTCAAGCATGTGGTCAAATATCACTTGCTTGTCAAGTTAAAGGTTATCGAACTCTAGAATTTGCCCCTCTACCCCAGACTTGCCCCCTTCTTTCTTGGCATTCCACGGTTTCCCATAATATGATACAATATGCTTGGCCTATACTGCATAATAAAGCGATTACTTATGTTGCTTTAATTCTTTATTTATTTTAAAACATATGTATCTAATATATATTAAAAATATATATAAAATATAATTTTTTTAAAAAAATTTAAATTTATAAAAAAAATTTAAAAAAATTAAATATATATGCATCAAATAATTTAAATATATAAAGAGAAAGTGAAAAAATTAAGAGGCCTAAAGATTAATGGAAGAGTCCAAAGCAAAAAATAAATAAAATGCACTTTGTAGCTATTAAGTATGTACATGTGTCACAAGCGGAGACTCGTATTTGTCTCAAGCATAATTTATCTCTCGAACTATGATATATAATGTTTAAACAAAAAAAAAAGTGAAGAAAGCAATTATACGTACAAACATACAAAAATTTATATCAAATGAATTTTTTAATATATCAAAAATTTTATAATATATAATTAAATTTGTTTATGGATCAAATTGAACTATTGCTTAGATTCTTTTCAAACCTTTTATCCAAGTTCGATTCTAACAAACCTGATAATTTATTTTACTATTTAAAAAATATAAAATATTAAAAAACCTATGAAATTATCAAAATATTATCTAGATCTTATTATGTACAGACCAGATAAATAATTTAATCTACGAATAAATTTATATATATTTTAAATATAATTATAATATAAAATAATAAAAATACAATCTTGATTTTTACATATCAAAAAGATAATTTGATCTACGAATAAATTTATATATAATATTTTAAATATAATTATAATATAAAAATAATAAAAATTAAATGGAGAAAATACCAAATTTGCAAAATTTCTCCTTTCAAAAGCTAAACTTGAGAAAGCAAACCTTTTCTCTCTTAACAAGAAACGGAGCTTCCCGTCCTTTCTCTCCTAACTCTCCTTTATTAATGTAACCCAACGCCCCCTTCTCGACTCCATTCTTCATATCCCACACATTTAAACAATCAAAATTCAATTAAAACTATGTCTAACCAAGCTGAATCCCGTGATTCGTGAGCACGCAGATCTCTCTTTTTTTTCCCCTTTTTCTTCAATGGGTTTGTTTTAGACTTTCGATAATCTGATTCTGACTTTGTGTTTTCCAGGAAGGGGACTAAGAGGGATTTTAGTACGGTGATCTTGGAAAGAAGGCACCGAATCGGCTTGTTGTCGATGAGGCAACCAACAATGATAACTCCGTTGCTTCTCTTCCTCCTGATACCATGGAAAAGCTCCAGCTGTTTCGCGGTGACACTATCCTGATCAAGGTTCCAACTTTAGAATTTGGCTTTTAATTGTTGCCCTTCTTAATGGTTATCTGTTTATGTTAGCTGCTTGTTGTTTTTAGGGTTTAATTTCACTGGGCTGTTTGAAATTTGGGTTTTATTTGATGGGTCTCATGGGATTTCAATGCTGTTTTGAATTGATATTCGATTTGGGTCTCCCCTGTGGTAGTTTGAATGTGTGATGGATGTTATTGCAGGCTGTATACATGATTTGGATTCTTTTATTCATTGTTCGCTTAGCCGTCGGCAAAGATTGTTTCTTTACCTAGGAACATGCAATGTTAGTTTCGAGGGCATTGCTGAATCGAAGCTTAACTTTTATCTGGCATGAATAGTTACTGAAATTGCAGCTCTTCTTATAAAATTTCAAAGTTCTATGTCTTTAAGTTATATCTTGCGAATATTGTCCTTTACATTCGCTCTTTTGATCCACAGGGAAAGCAGAGGAAAGATACCATCTGCATTGCTCTTGCAGACAACACATGCGATGAACTGAAGATCAGGATAAATAAACTTGTCAGATCAAACTTGAGGGTTAGGCTTGGTGGTGTTGTCTCTGTGCACCAGTGTCGTGATGTTAAGTATGGAAATCTTGTGCACATCTTGCCCGCGGATGAAACAATTGAAGGGGTTACCGGAAATCTCTTTGATGCTTACCTTAGACGTGAGTTTATTCTCAATACTTTATTCCCAACTTATATACGGAATTGTCCTTCATAATTTAGTTATGGTAGTTTTTGTTACCTAGAAGGTGGAGAGTTAAAACAATTTCTTTGTTTGTTAATCTATCATAAGGTCAGACAACAATTTATTATTCTTAATCAATCATAAACTCATTGGTTGATAGGATCACATAAATTTAGACTATAATAGATTGATTGAGTACATTATTTTCAACCTCACAGAGTGTACTGCCGTTTTTCAAGGCATTTATTCACAGGTTTAAGCTTTCAAAAAGCTTGTCTTTCTTTCTTTGTATATGCATGTCTGACGTTAAAATACCCTTTTAGGCGGTCTTTTCTGTGTGTTAGTGTCTTTCAATGTCTTTCTATCGATTTATCTATGCATCTAGGGCGGACTCATACCTTCATACATGTATCCTAGGTGGCTCAATTATATGCATGGACATCTATGCACTATAATCAAACTCCCCTCTATCACTTGTCTTATGACGATACTAAATACCTATTAACCCAATTGGGGATTGGATTTAATGTTGAATTAGTGATAATGTTGGCCATCAATACTGACTATGACAATTTTGCATTTATTGCTTACTTCCTGGAGTCCAGTGAGGAAGGGTGATCTCTTCCTTGTGAGAGGTGGAATGAGAAGTGCAGAATTCAAGGTTATCAAGACCGACTCTCCTGAGTACTGTGTGGTCGCGGTAGACACTGAGATATTTTGTGAGGGAGGGCCCGTAAGGAGGGAGGACAAGAATAGATTAGATGAGGTAGGTTAAGATGATGTTGATGGAGTGAGAAAACAGATGGCTCAGATTCAGAAATTAGTGGAGCTTCCATTGAGGCATCCACAGCTCTTTAAATCAATTGGTGTGAAGCTACCTAAAGGAATTTTGCTTTGTGGACCTCCTGGATCTGGAAAGACTTTGATTGCCCGTGCTGTGGCACATGAAACAGGTGCTTTCTTTTCTGCATCAACGGTCCAGAGATTGGGTCAAAATTGGCTGGAGAGAGTGAAAGCAATCTCAGAAAGGCATTTGAAGAAGCAGAGAAGAATGCATCATCAATTTTATCATTGATGAGATTGATTCAATTGCACCGAAGTGAGAGAAGACCAATGTTGAAGTTGAAAGGAGGCTTGTCTCTCAGCTGTTGACATTGATGGATGGGCTCAAATTCCGTGCTCATGTTATTGTTATCGGGGCCACAAACCGTCCCAATAGCTATGATCCAGCTCTCAGGAGGTTTGGAAGATTTGATAGGGAGATTGGCATTGGTTTCCCTGATGAAGTTGGCTGTCTTGAGGTGCTTTGTATCCACACATAGAACATGAAGCTGGCTGAAGATGTAATGTCAAAAACTAAAACTTATGTTTCTTTCGTCAAAAATCTTGTACCTCGTTTTCCTGTCCAAAAAAGTACTGAATCTAATTTATTTCCTCACCTAATGCAGGTCAATTTCGAAAAAATTGCCAAGGACACCCATGGTTATGTCGGTGCTGATCTTGTGGCTCTCTGTACCGAGGCAGCATTACAGTGCATCAGGGAGAAGATGGATGTGATTGACTTGGAAGAT